>JAUMGZ010092113.1:0-30557 GCA_032359645.1 Pododesmus macrochisma
GTCACCTTAACTATTACTATTTAGGAACACCTTCTATTTAGGTGTCACCACAAGTGAGTTTGGGAGTACCGTCACCTGAACTATTACTATTTAGGAATACCTTCTATTTAGACGTCACTACAAGCGAGTTTGTGTGTTCTGTCACCTTAACTATTACTATTTAGGAACACCTTCTATTTAGGTGTCACCACAAGTGAGTTTGGGAGTACCGTCACCTGAACTATTACTATTTAGGAATACCTTCTATTTAGACGTCACTACACGCGAGTTTGTGTGTACCGTCATCTTAACTATTACTATTTAGACGTCACTACAAGCGAGTTTGTGTGAACCGTCATCTTAACTATTACTATTTAGGAACACCTTCTATTTAGACATCACTACAAGCGAGTTTGTGTGTACCGTCCCCTGAACTATTACTATTTAGGAATACCTCCTATTTAGACGTCACTACAAGCGAGTTTGTGTGTACCGTCACCTCAACTATTACTATTTAGGAACACCTTCTATTTAAAAATCACTACAAGCTAGTTTGGGAGTACCGTCACCTTAACTATTACTATTTAGGAATACCTTCTATTTAGACGTCACTACAAGCGAGTTTGTGTGTACCGTCACCTTAACTATTACTATTTAGGAACACCTTCTATTTAAAAATCACTACAAGCTAGTTTGGGAGTACCGTCATCTTAACTATTACTATTTAGGAATACCTTCTATTTAGACGTCACTACAAGCGAGTTTGTGTGAACCGTCACCTTAACTATTACTATTTAGACATCATTACAAGCGAGTTTGTGTGTACTGTCACCTGAGCTCTTACTATTTAGACATCACTACAAGCGAGTTTGTGTGTACCGTCACCTGAACTCTTACTATTTAGACATCATTACAAGCGAGTTTGTGTGTACCGTCACCTGAGCTCTTACTATTTAGACATCATTACAAGCGAGTTTGTGTGTACCGTCACCTTAACTATTACTATTTAGGAACACCTTCAATTTAGACGTCACTACAAGCGAGTTTGTGTGTACCGTCACCTTAACTATTACCATCTAGGAACACCTTCAATTTAGACGTCACTACATGCGAGTTTAGTGGCCTGCTTGAGTACTGTACTACAAATTGATCAGAAAAGTAGGTCACTGTGACCAGCATTTACTGATTAACTGAGGTCCTTATCCACTGAGCTACAAGTCTTTAACAACAGAAAACTATATATGTATACTTGTATTTAACATGGAGATTAGTACAGGTTAAAGGAAAAGGAAAGTCACTGTGACCTACATTTTCAGCTTCATTTCCCTTGATTATACTGTACATCTTACATCACTTCCAAAGAACTGTGAGGCTGACGGATATTACACTTTATACATGGTCTCCCCTGATAAGCTTTCTAGACAGGCTGGTAAGTATGAGTTAACCGAGAACCGTTTTAACCCGAATGACCCAGTCATTATCTTCGACTCTCTACGACTGCTTCATTTAATGCCTAGATGCACCCAGGGTGAAAACAAGTCAACCTGAAATCATTTATCAATCACGTGACCTGGCTTGATGGAATGCATTCTGGGCAGATTTTCAAGATTGCTACCAGCTTTGAAATCTGACATATACCAATTTTGTAAAACGCAAATAAAGGTTATCAGTGATCTTCAACCAACACTAAAAAGTCAGGAATTTTCTTCAGGGTAAAATTCTATGGTTTTCCAAATAAAAGAAATTAAGTTTCTGTTATACATGTATTCATTCTACACTTCTGTACAAGTAATCATTTTATACAACAGTGAACACACTTGCTGTTTTTACATTCTGGTTTTCAGATTCCACAAAGTAAACCCTAATAAGAATATTTCATTACATAATTAGACTTTTAACATTTTAATTCGGAGTGAAAGAATACACCATGATTACCAGTAGAGAACTCTTAGCTGTATATAAGAAAAAATAAACACAACAACATTTTCATTGACTTATATTACATTTCAATCACAATATCTATACACAAAAATTAACAGAAAACAACATAACAACTTGCATGGCATCGCAAATGGTGTAAACTTCAATAATTTAGTGGTAAAATGATTTTGGGTAAAGTTACATTTTCAAGTACTTGATATTTAAATCTGATTATAACCAGATGTAAATTGCTCCTGTTATTTATGTCGCAGGGTAGAACTGAGGAACACCAATATGAGAGGTTGTTACCAAGACCCAAATGTTTTAAATAATTATCAATATTTATGAGATAATTGGACCAATCACAATTCCCACTTCTATACGATCGTTGGGATCTTATCCATTCAAGTTTGTATTCGAAGATCAAACAATGTACACATCAAAAGATGACGCCATAATGATAACATTTTATATATTGGCGCTAAATTCTCAACAAATATTGACGATTCTGATTGGCTTTGCTGATTGGCTGCTTGGAAAGGTCACGGTAACGACCTCTTTTATCAGTGTTTCTCAGATCTACCCAGCGACATACAATAATGGGAACAAGTTAGATCTGGTTTTAATCAGATTGTTGATATTTCATATGGTTTTAAAAAATTCATTGTTTCACAATAGGTCATTTTCCTCAAAAATGTGTCAAAAATAAAATATTGTGCAAATGATACAAAAATAAAAATAAAGGTTACATTGTTGCAGGCATAAGTTTCTTCTAACAACAGAATTGACAAGAAATTGAATCTGGTAGTTTGATTCTTCCCTTCCTTGTCGAATTTTCATAAAGAAGTAAACATCTTCTTTAGCAATTGTACAAAATACAAGAGTTTCATAATAGTTCAGTTGTTTGCCTGAAACTTGGCTTGCAAATAGTTTGCAAATTATTTCAAAATCAGCTGAAACAAGTTGGCACTAGAATTAAATACACATAAGAAGTAAACACACATATATGCATGTACACGAAGAACACACACATGATATTATACAAACTTAGTAAGCACTCTGTATTTACACAGTAACATTGATTCATTTTTACAGAGCATGATTTTTAACATTTTGAGTAAAATAAATATGTCCATAAACAATGTAATAAACAATATAACAATGCATCAGAAAGACTATTTCAATATTAGCAGAATAACCTTTTATACTATGTAACATACCCATCAGAAAGAAAGGGTTTATATCAAAAACATTAAAGACATTTTCTCCTTTCTATTGATAATATGTTTTGTTTCAGAATTAGAAATTAAGGGTTACTGGCGCAGTGGCTCAGAGGTAGAGCATTCACCTCGTGATCCGGTAGGCACTGGTTCAATTCCGGGCCTGGGCCGCGTCAAACCTAAGACGTTAAAATTAGGTAATCTTCTCGCTCCCTGCTAAGTGCTCAGCATACTGGTTGGCTCAGTGTCAGTAAAATGTGACAGAGTGAAGTATCATGTCAATGTGTCTGCAGGTGATATTTCAGTGAGAGAGCACTATAAAATCGCCAGCAGTGTGCACTGTGACAAGCAGACACCGTCTCAGTATGACCTAAACATGAGTTAAATGGACGTTAAACCCCAATCAAACAAACAAATTTTCCCGAATGAACTAAAACCTTGTTACAATTATAAAAGGTTTTAAAAGTATTGCTAAAAGTGTTCTTCGTTTTGTTACTATTTAACTGGATAGTGATATGGCGGGACTTCTGTTTATCACATTCTCTCTAAATAAACATGTATTGCAGGACATCATATTTAATACTGTTCAACTTCATCAACTCCCAGTAATAGGCCACCGGTGCACTGATTTGATGGGCAACAACAATACCCCTTGTGTTAATAAAACAACATAAACTGAGTGTTTATTGTAGGTGAAGCAGAATAAAGCAATGCATGCACTAAACACTAAAGTATCCTTCTATAATGTTTAAATTCTATGTGCTGTAGTTGTCTCCCTTACTTTGTAGAAGTTATTATGAGCAATTTAAATGTAATACTGTTTAACATATATGTACCTTATGTAATTATGTATAACATTGATTCCGACACATGATTATAGGTACTAACAACATATGTTGACTAATTTTTTAAGTACATTTCATATGAAGACAAGTTTTTTCATAAGAAGATGAAAAGTTTCATTGAAAGACAACAGACTAAAGTTTTCACAAAACTATTTCAAATTTACAACTTTTGTCTCTGTATGTGTTTAAATCATATTAATTCTGTTCCCCAAGTTCTACTGTATGACAGTCAAGAGAATCCAGTTGACTTAGATGACAAATCTTGGCTTCAAAATGCTTTTCAAAACAGGTAAAACGTGTTAGCCTGAAATAAAATAACAAATCAGAAAATCAGTTCATTTAACACAGAGATGAAATTCATAAATAATTTTATTTTGAAACTTGATAAAATGCATTGTTACAGTAATAGGTCGTCAAAGACATCAATTTCAGGATACACATATCAAGTCTAAAACTTGGGTTAAAACCAAGCAAACAAGAATAATGTGAGTATATAACTGCCATTTGTTTTTGGAAATACCGGTACACTTTTGTAGTATTGATAATCTCTATACTCCCCAAGACTAAAAATACTAATAAATACTAAAAATATCACTGCTCAGGTTAAGGTACTTACAGTTGCAGATGATTTCTACAAGAAAACTTTGGGTTTGGTTTCTTTCTTCCTCGTTGTGTCATGGTATTCGTGTCTGTACCTCGTACTACCACCAGCTTTAGCTTCATCTGTAAGAGAGTTTTAACAAGTGTTATTTTTTAATCAATGTCAAGTTTTTGTGTGTGTGTATGTGTGTGTGGGGGGGGGGGGGGGATATTACCTCTTTTCAAAACATTCCGTTGATGTTGGGACAGTGTAACAATGAAGGCAGGCAAATAATAATATTGCATTCTTACAGTCAAGGCACAGATACATTTACAATTTTACATGATAACCCATCACATCATTCTGACACCTAATGGGTAAATCCACATATCTATAACTATAAATAAACTATAAATTGCTAGACAAGAAAGGCACAAGGTTACTGGTACTAATTTTTGATGCTTCAGTTTGCACCAGCGACAACAATAAAACTCGGTTCCAAGGAGAAGAATCATAACGCTAGACTACAGCAGGAGTCACGGTGAATCTAAAGTTCGTTTATAGCTGTAATTAACTCCATGGTTCCCACTTTTCTCTCAAAATCTTCTTTTTAAACTTTCATGATTGTTGAAATGAACTAATGTATGTTATATATTGACCAGTTAACATCAAACATGTTGTAAGACATAACATGTAGAATTTCTTTCATTTAAAAAAAATGAACAACTAGGATGTAGTTAAAGTTAGAAATAGTATTTGTTATTTAGCTGTAAAAACTGTGTGCTATGGGACATTGCTCTTATCTAAATAATCATTTTTCTGACATTGAACAAAAATGAATTGCTTTTTGAAAATGATTTTGCAGTATACGGTAACAGGACTTTACACACAGATAGTATCAAATAAAATTGTATGAAAAATATACATTAATCTTAATTAATACCTATTTTTCTGAAGACAAAGTTACCAGCACACTTGCAGACTTTGACAGTGGCCCTGGTTCGGTTGATGATGGAAGTACTGTTGTCTGTGGACGTTTGTTCAGCCAAGAAATGAGAGACAGTGTGAACACGCTGTTGGACAAAGTTCATAACGGAGTTAATACAAACAGGGAGGTCATCGATCACATCTGAACAGTAGTATGTCGTTGACAAGTCATCGTTTATGTGACGCAGCTGTGTCAAAAGGCTTTGTAGAATATTCTGCTTCTGAACACATTCAAATTCTCTGTCAAAAGAAAGACTAAACTTACACAACAATCTCTGCAATAAAAACTAAATCTAATGAAAAGTTCTCTTTCAAAATTAATTCAGCTATGCATGAAGTTGTACTGTCTAATTCAAAATGTGGGTTTCATTCTCAGATGTTTCTTTCCAGACCAAGATTTTTTCCCTTCCACTTTTGTTCAAATTTAAAGTTTGACAAATAAAAGCAGTGAAGTACTCATTACAAGGGACTCTTTACATCAATACTTATTATAACAACAATTCACCACAATGACAACATAACTCAATGAAAGTGACACAACTGTATCAGATTTTCAAAGTATAAACTTACATATACTTTGTTTTCTTTTTGACACAAGGGATTCAGAATCTGATAATATAGTTAACAGAATAATTTACTATAAAACTGGGAACATGCAATTAATTATTAATCTTTAAGTAAATTTCAATTATTTTACTTTGCAAACAAGATGCCAAATGTGATTTAATATCTGTGTGGTATACATAATACTGTTAGAATTAGTCAGAAATGTTAAAGTTTAAAATGGCACAATGTTACTATAACAATATCTAGACACAAGGATTAAAATAAATATCTTTTTTTTTACATTTGACAAAATTCTTTTCTGATGCTTTAAGACATATCTTTTCTCACATTGTTTTGACATAAAATGTTATACACATACCTTTTGCGTTCTTCCTCTTGTAACTCTTCTTTGTCCTTGACCTCTGACTGTAAATAAAAAGCAGGGTGTCAATTATTTAATGTTTTTTTATTTTTAAGTAAAACATATTCTTAATAAAATATAATCCAATTTGTTAAAATTAATATTTTTCTTGTTATTGCAACAGACCCTGCAAGTTTTTATTCAAAATCCAGATTTAAGACCAGTGAACACTATCTAAAGATTGGTTATATCTCTGGTAATAAGGTCAAATACATTTTTCAATGTTATATGTTTCTTGATGGGTGATGAAACTTGGTATGAAGTATGTTTGTGCATCTCAACACATGACAATGATGAGTCAGTCCCCCAAACACCTACTTCTAGATCAAAAGCTTATCATATATCATGTGAGAGGAAATGTTATGTTATTCTACAAATGCACATATTGTTTATCTCACACATTAACAGTGATTTGAACCAAGCTCACATCAATCATTTGGTAAAAACCTAACATCTACTTACAATTGTAAAATCAAGTACAAATGTATAAAGAACTGCATTGCAGCTTATTTTTCTTTGTTGCACAGAACTGAAAAAAAATCTGCTCTTTCAAAAAGCATGATAAAATTAAAACTCATCAATCGTAAGTCGTTCTTAATAACACAATCATACTCACTATTCTTAAAGTAACCGTTCTTACCTTGAGTTTATTCATAAGTTCTATGTTGTTCTCTACATCATCGCAGGTAAACTTCAGGTAGGGATATCTCTTGTCAACATCAGCTCCATATTGACCCTGAAGATAATCATAGCAGCGTTTCAGGTGTCTTAATTTTGTTCTTGTCTTCATCAATCTCTTCCTACTTAGAGTGCCAATAAATGTACACATGAGCTTATGACGTTCCCTCTTAATATCTGCTATCTCGTTCTTGATAATGAAGGCATCCGGTGAGCCTCTAGCAGTTTTGTCTAATTTCTTTTCCAATATGTCAGCTTCTGTTTTCAAATTCAGCAGTTTTGTGTACGTTTTCCCTGGGAAGGGACTACAGATGATTAAAAACAAACAGTTATCGGTGAAATGTTTAGTAGTTTCCTCTTTTAACAATATTTCATTTGGAACGCGACGATAGATCACACCTTTATAATCAAACTGTGTTGTGCGTATTTTAAGATCAGCCTCTAACTGTTGAAGATCTTGTTTCAACAGTTCCACACTAGATGAACTCAAGTGATGAGCCATATCAATCTCAAATCGTGACAGACCAGATTTGATACAGTATTCCTCAAACTGAACTGGAAGAGGTTTGATTTCTGATTGTTCAAATGAAGACTGGTTCCACAGACTTTCCAATTCAGCCGAGACAGACTTGAGTTCGTTTCGAAGCTGAATCAGCGTCAATGGCATTGACAACATTCCTGGGCACATATTCAAAGTTTCCGGGGGAATGTTAGCAAACTCGTTCCTGCATTCACTACCAGCCCTTCTACCGTCATAAGGAAGTGATGCCTCCTTGACATCTTTTCTCAAATCCAGATAGTCTTCTTCAACCTCTTGCTGAACCTTTTTCAACTTGTTCCAACGTTCGAGCTCTACGGTTCCTTTCAGGAGAATGACCATTTCTTCCCTCAGCTTTTTTCTAACATTTCTTCGTTTTGTTTTTGTCATAGCATCAACACTGATGGAACAATTGACTGAAAGTTTCGGGTGAAGAGTTTCAAAATAAACTGGTGTTAGACCAAACTCTTCAATAAGCCAGTGTCTGAGGGTGCTGGATTCTACCTTTTTCAATGCAGCTTGTTTTATTGTCGTTATTCGATTCTTTGCTTCACTGAGCAACTCTGAAAAACTTGCTTCCTTCACAGACTTTTTTTGAGTATTATCACCTTTCATTCTTTCAAGTTTTACATTCTTTCCATCTCCAATCAAACCAGTCCAGGAAGTTGCAGCATTTTTAAAACCAGAAGAAGTCCTTTCTTTATTAGACACTTTTTCTACTTGAAGGTTTTTTTCTGGACTAGAAGTCAGTTCTACAAGAGAGTTTTCTTCTCTGGAAAATCCCCTTTCTAATCCAGTATTCAATTCTCTGCTGTATATCTGTCGTTCTTGAGGATTTCGTTCTCTGGACGATAACCGTTCATCTCGAACGTTTCGATCTCTGGAATATAGACGATCCTCTCTAGGGTTTCGTTCTCTGGATGATATCCGCTCATCTCTAAGGTTTCGTTCTCTGGAAGATACTTTTTCATCTCTAGGGCTTCGCTCTCTGGAATATACCCGATCCTCTCTAGGGTTTCGTTCTCTAGACAATATCCGTTCATCTCTAAGGTTTCGTTCTCTAGACGATATTCTTTCATCTTTAAGGCTTCGTTCTCTAGAAGATACTCTTACATCTCTAGGGCTTCGCTCTCTGGAAAACACCTCTTTATCTCTAGGGTTTTGTTCTCTGGATGATATCCGTTCATTTCTAAGGTTTAATTCTCTAGAAGATACTCTTTCATCTCTAGGACTTCGCTCTCTGGAAATGAACTCCTCGTTTCTAGGGTTTCGTTCTCTGGAATATACCCTATCATCTCTAAGGCTTCGCTCTCTAGATGATATCCGTTCGCCTCTAGGGTTTTGTTCATTGGACGGTATCTGTTCGTCTCTAAGGTTTTGTTCACTGGACGATATCCTTACATCTCTCTGGTTTCTATTCATATCAACAGTGTCTACAGTTGACTTGTCCTCACTTTTAACAGTTATCACTGACTTCATGACCACCCTCCTGTTAGAGCTACTAGAGGACAATGAACGTTGAACTTTTCTATATGGAACAGATTTATTCTCCGTACCAGTGAAAATATCATCATCAGAATCACTGATGCTATCCAATTCTTCATCTTCTGAAAATGGATCGTGTTCTTTGCCGAGACGAGAAATAGCACTTGCTCGTTGTGGTCTTGTATTATCAAATCCCATCGAAACATGCTGTCTCATTTGTTCAAGACGCTTCTCAAAACTGCTCTCTGCTGGTGATTGGTCTGCTGCAGGTAGCTTCGTATTTTCTATATTTTTACCTGTGGATATGTTTTTAGTTGGAAAATCCAGATCTGTAACCAGATCAATATAATTGCCTGCCTTCTTTTCTGGAGATGCTTCTAGTAGTCTGGCCAAGTCTGCTTTTAATTTTGCCCTTTGTTCGGCCAAAGCTTGTAACGAATGGTCATCCAAGTCTTCTTTTTCCTCAAGAGAGGCGGGAAATGTTTTTTTCGTATATGTCTCCTGTGCGATAGTGACAATTCTAACAGTGTTATCTCCGGAGCTGTCTCCTGGTGCTTTTTCTCCTCCTTGGGAAAGAATTTGAACATTTCTACCAACAGCTGATGATTCCATTGTAACTGTAGATGACACACTTGACTTTATTTCAGGTGCTTCAGAAATATGTTTTAAACTTTTGAAGGTCAGAACATCTTGTTCTGAATTTGATGAACTCTTTTCAATACATACATTAGGAAGATCTAGATGAATGGTGGAAGACACGACTGCTGGTTTTACATTATTTTGATTGGTATTGACAGTTTGAGCACAGCTAGCACTCACATTTGGCTGTGAATGTACAGGTGAAGTTATAGTACAAGTAGCGGACGGTGTCCTTGTAACCTTTTTCAACCAAACCATGGAAACTTTGTTGGGACTATCAACAGTCTTGGAAACATTTGTGATTTTTGAGACAGTATTGGACTGTGCCATTTGAATGGGTTTAGTCTTAGATTCATTATTGTTACTTTTCAATGGATTTGTATCATTCAGTAGTGATACTGGCTTGAAGGAGAATTTCTTGTTTGATTCAAGCTTTATCATTTCTTTTTGTTTGTATCCATCAACTTCTGTGACTTTCTTTTTACTTGCAGTGTCTTTAATTTCCCAAGCACCTTTGACTGGACAATAGACACTTTCTTCCACCTTTTTTTTACTAAGAGATTCTTTAGTATCCCGTATTGCATTGCTTGGTTGATCACTGTGTATAATTGGTTTTAAAGATTTCTTTTTTGTGTCTACCTTTTCTATTTGTTTGGAACTTTCCCCTTCAACAATTGTTATCTTACTGACGGTTTCTTTAACTTCCCACGTACCACTGATTGGACAGTAGACACTTCCATCTGTTTCCTTTTTACTGACAGGTTCTTTAACTTCCCTGCTTCCACTACTCGGGCTGTAGACCTTCTCATCTATCTTCCTTTTACCTACAGATCCTCTGTAAAGATTAACAGGGGAAGCCCTATTTCTTGAAGACCCCTGGCGTGACTCTGAGCTGTCCGTCACTTCTATCCAAGTTCCAGTCTGCATATTAAAAACAGTAGTAGTATTTAAGCTTTTTGTCTCTGTCTGTTTATTTGAGCTTTTTGTCTCTGTCTGTTCAATTGACTTGGCTCTTGGTCTCTCTTTGACAGCTTTTATATCTGAAACTTCATCCGTCTTAATGCTTAACTTTACTTTCTCCTTCTTCACCTCAGCATTTGCTTCACTGTTTTGCAAATTTTTAGCAGCTTTAACAGCAGAGCTATTTGAACTCAATACCTTTACTTTTTGATCCTCCATTATAGATAAAGGTTCAGACTTAATGCCACTTTCAGTGAATCGGCGCTTCACCGGAATGTTTGTTTTAGTTTTGATGTCAGGCTTACTCTCAGTAGGCGTTGTCTGTCCTTTGACATCTGACGGCAGTTTAATTGGTAAGTTTGTATCAATCACAGGCGACACACTTCTTCGTGAATCATTTGTATTTGTTAAAACGACTGCACTTGTTTCATCATAGTCTGAATTATTGACCTTTTCACTGCATTCTGCTTTCACCAACAGATCATCATTTTGCAAGGTAACTTGTCTGTTGGTTAATTCACTCTCAACTTTGCTTGGAGGTTCTGTGTCTGTACTCTTGCAATCTTTGTTCACAGTATCACTTTTGTCTGGAGGTGAAGATGACGGATCTGTGAGGGGGATAGGAGGGGTGCCAGCACACATGCGCTGGCTGCCTTCACCTAAAAAATGACGGGGTGCATTAGGATTTAGACTCGGGTTGCTGCCATTACTAAATGCAACATTGTTAAAGTCATATTCTCCTAAATTAGGTGCCTGTCCTGGTAAATGACTTAAATTATGACCTGGTATTTGACTAGGAAAATGACCATGCATATGACCCTGTATTTGACCTGGCATATGACCCTGTATTTGACCTGGCATATGACCTGATATTTGACCTGGCATATGACCCGGTATTTGACCTGGCATATGACCCGGATAGGGACCAAAATTATGACTTGGTATTTGACCAGGAATATGATATTGTGATATATCTGGTGCTGTGGTATATGAAGTAGGTATTTCAATAGAAGGTTTCTTCTTTGGGGCTATCTTGTCAGTAAACCAATCTAGAACATCTGACGAGCGTTTAGCAGCTGTACTGCTAGACAGAGCGGGAGGAAGACCTACTGGTTGTATATGTTGAGGGGGAGGATGAGAAAGGCGTGGTGTTTGTGCTACAGGATGCAGTGGCCTCATTGGAGGGGGAGGATGGTCATACATGTGAACACCCATTGCCTGTCCAGTAGTGACGGGATGTATGTACCCAGTCTGTATAGGTGGAGGGTTTGTAGCAGGGGGGTATATCTGATTGGATGGATGAGGAACAGGCATTCTAACATGATGTGGATGTCCTACATGTATGGGAATACCTGTTACCTGACTTACTGGAGGTGCAAGGTAAGGGGTTGTCATGGTAACATTTTTCTGATATGAAGGAACCTGATGCACTGTGGTCACAGGAGACTGAGACATGTATGGTGCTCCATGTGACTGGGGTCTGATCATGGGTGGAAGTGGGTGGTTGAGAGTAGGATTTGCATCATTTATTGGATGAGGCCATCTTGGATTAGGTAAAGTGCCAGGTGAAGCGGCCTCTATTGGATGACCAGGAGCAGGAGGGCGCCATTGTGTTGTCTGAGGTACGGATGATACGGGATGAGGATATATCAAAGGCGGCAAGTTTGTTGTAGGGGAATGTGGGACAGCTAATGTTGTGGGTGCACTATGCACTGCTGCCATTTGTGATACAACGTAACATTCAGGCCCACTGGATACCGACTGAACATTCGATTCTGGCGGCAGGATTTGACTTAATAAAGGAGGAATAGCCAGTACTGTGGGCAAAGGTGGTCTTATTACTGGAGGGACTGCAAGCTGCGTTACCACTGACGTTACGGACACTGGAGCCACTTGGTGCTGTATTGGATCAGAAGATGGGGGTACAGCTCCTGCTGCAGGACTATGCACCATCGATGGGGCATGACCTTGGTACCCCAAAAATGTTGCAGAATGAAGAACATTTGGGTTAGAGGGAGTTGCAGACATTGGGGGTCTATGCATCAGTTGACTAGGGGGTGGCATAGACATATCTGGTTTTGGAGGTGGCATGGCCATATGATCTAAAGGTACAATATGTTGTACAGTAGGAGCTTGTGCAATACTCGCTTGACTTCCTTGAATCACTGGGGATAGGGGGAGGTGTTGAGGAGGATGTGGAAGACCTGGTTGTGTGTGTACAGTTTCTGGATGAGCAGCCAGTGAGAAGCCTTGGTGTGTCTGATGAGTATGGAGTGGAGGTTGAGCTTGGCCCAAAACCATACTAGGATTCAATGTTGGTGGTATCTGTAAACTAGGGATTGAGGACTGTGCAACTGTATGCGATATTGTTGGTGGTATTTGTAAGCTGGGGATGGAGACAGGCAGCTGTGAATGAGAAACTGTAGAAGAATGAAAATTGGATGCAGATGATGGAACAACATAATGGGGATCCTGGGCTGGGTACGGTAAAGATAAGGGGAGTGTCCTGCCTATATCTGGTTGATGAATGTTTACTGATGAGTAGGTCTGTCCAGGATGATAAGGAGTACTGCCTTGCTCCTCTGTACTGGTATGAGACACAGAAGTTACTGGTTCATCATTTGTTTTAACTGTTCTATGTGAAACTTGGAGGTTATCTAGTTCTGGTTCAACCATAGACACATGTTCATCTTCAAATGTAATTTGCTCATCTTGTTGAATTAACTTAAGAGGCTTTCCAAGATAAAAATCAGAGTTTTCATTATTTTGCACCTCCATTGTAGATAAATCTGATTCGTCCTGATTACTGTGTGTTATTTTGGAAACTGAAGATTTATCACTTTCCTTTGGTAGATCCATTGTTTGTTTTTTCTCAGCAGAAGAACCAGACACTTTGCCAGCACAAAGAACTGTAATAGCCTGATGCGCCTGAGAAACTGAAGACTCCTTTGGCGCTTTCAGAGTTAGTTTTATTTTCTTCTTAGATATTTTTATCCATTCTCTAACCCTGTCTTGTGAAGGTTGGGGATCTAGGTCCTCAACATCAGTCAGACGTTTAGATATGTCAGTGGTTACTTCCTCCTTTTTACTGTCATCTTCCTTTACAGACAGTAAATTCCAGCTTTTCTCCTCTTCTTCTCCATTGTCTTCTACCATTTTCTGAAAATACATACACATTCATGAATAACTTTCAGTAAGTAAATTTCAAATTTATTTATTGAAAACACTTACATCTTCATAATCATAACAACAGGTAAACGATTTTTTTATACATGTATATTGATTTCTTAAAGATAACTCAACCAATAACACGTGTTGCCCTTCTTCTGTTTGACTATTATGGTAGTATTTAACAATTCAGTTATGAATAGATCTTGGATATATCTACCTAAATTAGCTGATACTGAACTTCAACTCCTAAACATGGTTTCATCAATGACCCAAGCGATAGGATTGACAAAATCTTGATGAAAAAACAATGATTAGCTGTGTTTTGATCATGGAAGATTTTCAAAATATGGTATTTAACCCTTATGAGCCCTTATTAGATAGCGCTGGGGACATAGCCCCACAAATGACACAATTCTGGATCCCCATTTTCTTGTGATCACACAAACCAAATTTCATCAGAACTTTAGAAGGAAAAGTTTACAGAAGGATGCCAAATGTTGAATGACTACTACAGCTCACAGTGATACTTCATGTCAGGTGAGCTAATTAAAGATAAAGATTTACATATAATGTTACTGAAACAGTTATTGTTGGTTAATAATGGCCTCATAACAGCAGAAGATGTATGGCATTTACTTCAACTGATGACATTTCTATGATCTTTCTTTCATGCCAAAATTCTACAAAATCGTGGCATAATTTAATAAAATCAGTTTGAAATACACTCACCCTTTTCCTTACATCATTCAGAAGAACAACAGGCTGAAGGTCAGCTCTGTCTAAAGCCTTGGACCAATGGTCAAGACCTACATCCTGGACTGGTCTAGCTTCTTTAGTACTAAGCGGGAACTCATACTCGGACATATTACAACTTCTTTCTGATGAAGCATCGCCAAACTCCTCTAGGAAATCTGACGTGGCACTAATAATACTTGCCCTATCTGAAGATGTGTCACTCTTGCCTACACCAGTGTTGTTTTTACGTCGACGTTTGCGTCTCTTGTAGCCCATCATGTCCTTGTTAACTCTGGGTTTTGGTTTTTTCAGCTGTGAACTGCTCTGACTTGAGTTATCTTCCATGTTCGTATTGGTTGAACTCTGGCTTGATGGACGCTGCGGAGAGTCTGATCCACTGGGGGAATCCTTCTGAGGCTTCTTCTTACTTGCCTGACATTATGAATCAGTGAAAGAATCAAAATAAACATCTCTTGTATTTACATCTTCAATGTATTTGTAATAAATGTGCAAAAGTTTGAGAAAAATCTACTGAAACCTGTAGGAGATTAATATTACACAAACGTAGTGCCCCGAAGTGCTTTGGAAGGACAGATAGACGGTTAGACGGAGTCGAGCTGCTACTAGGCATGCTTCCACCTTCGGCGATGCTGGTTATGATATAAGAACCAAAAGACCCACCAAGCCTAAATATCAATATCATTTCAAGATTATTTTTGAGATCATAAATTCATTTTTCAATTTCAAGTTCTTGAGAAAGGCCTTATTGATGGCTTTGGGATAACATTTTGAACAAACCGGAATCTCTTTAACAGACTTGCAATTAAACTCATAATAAAGCATTTTTAAGTAAGTTTTTGAACTAATTTGAATTTATATTTCATAAGGACCAAAAGTTCACAAAAAGAAAAGTTTTTAAATTAGAATTTTTTGTTTAACCTAAACAAGCCTTATTCAAACTGTTCCTTTAATATAGCCCTATTCATGACCTGCTTTTGTCGTTCTGGTTTATAAAATACATTTTTGAAGTTTTGTTAAATATCCAATATTTTCACAAAAGTGGCAAACTCGTATCATTTAAACAAATATGAATCCCTTTAAGCAAGGATGCATCCTTCCAAGTTTGGTTCAAATGGGTAAAGAAGTTTTGGGAAGTCAACATACAGGACGTGTATGGAAAAAGTCAACCAAGGACCTTTCGACCAAGACCTAGAATAAACTTCAAAACTGAGACATACAAACAAAAAATATTATGCCTAAAAGAGTAGAACACACATCTGTGTGAGAATAACTCACCTAAGACACAAGGAGAAAGGTTCACAAATAACTAACCTTGAACAAAACTTTTCTTGGCGTTGTTTTGCTGGTGTTCTGGTACAATTGCATCATCTTCCTTTGAGATTCAATGAAAGCTTTCAGAGATTTTGGTTTGGCTCGAGCAAAAGAATGTTTAATAGGCGACTCTACGGAGGGAGAATCTGAATTATTGGACTCATGGTCAGTAATGATACTATCGTCCTTTTCTCCTGGGGAACTCTTAGAGAGGCTGGAATCAGCTGAAGCTATCGTTTCATTTGTGTCTTTTGTTGGTGTCCTCTGATCACTATTCACAGACAAGACTTGATTTGTTTTTTTGTTTGTGGTCATAGAGTCTACATTTAAAGTGTTTTCAGAATTTAAAGTTGTCGTTTCACTACTTTCATCTTGAGGACTACCTATTCCAGGGATAGCATTTCCACTGGATGAACCAGTATATTCATTAGTAGATTTTATGTTTGAAAGAAATGACAGATCAGTAGAGTTATCCCCCTTTATTGGTGACACTAGAGATTCTTTTTGTTCACTTTGTTTTTTACCTTTAAAGTCTAATTCAGAGTAACATCCCTTCTTGGGAGACTCTAATGTAGTTGTTTGATCATGAGAGAGCTGTGGCGCCTCTGTCAAATATAATGAAGTTGAGTAACGTTCAACTTGTAAGGCAAATGGTTCTGCAAGCTTTGGAGATTCTTTATAAACTGTTTCTTTCCCATAGTTACCACTTACAGAGGGACTAGAAAACACACTAGCTGGAGGCCGTTGGAATACCCTCATGTCCGTGTCTGATTCAGAAAATAGTTCCATATCGTCCTTACTCTTCCAGGAGTTGTCCACTGAAGGACTAGTGATTTGTTGATGTAAAGACTGACTAGATGTGTGAGGAGCAGACTGACCACTGGACACAGTATATGTAGGGTACTGCTGACTAGCTGACATGGAGTATGCAGGGTACTGGCGACTGTTTGACATTGTATACTGTGATCCCTGCACATTCTGATTGGTGTACAACCCTCCTCCAATACTTCCATATGGTGACCCTTGCAGACTTGGAGTACGATATCCACTGCCTTCACTTTTGAATGGAGACAGGAGTTGATTTGAGGTTGGATAACCCCTTTCAATGTCTGAATATGAAGATCCTTGAAGATTTGGTGCTTGAACACCCGAGGACTGATAGTTTCCATAATACGGGACCACAGGTCTTTGGTAAGAGTCATGTGTAGAGTTGGTGTTCTCTCTTACACTAATGCCTGGTGAAGATATGACTGGTTTATCTACTATATACCCTGTACTACTACCAGACTGGGTATACTGTACTGGAGTGTTTTTAACTGGACTTTCACTTTTGATATTAGTCTGGGTGTTGGTGCTAAAGCTTGGAGAGTATTCTAACTCCGCAGTAGAAGTTTGGTTATTTGTGCCATAAGTTGGAGAGTATGGCAATTCATTGTCAGCACTGGAAGATATAACTGGACATTTCTCCAAAGGGGTTGGAATATACACAGGCTTTGCCAGCTTTGGTGTTGATTTAAGCTGATTTAATATCTGTTCCAAAAACTCTGTACCTTTTGGTAACGGAGAAGGTGTGGATACTGGAGAGGGAGGGGTTAAGGTTTCCTGCTTTTTAACAATCAATTGTTTGACTCGCTTTCTAGGATGTATGGTCAATGGTGAGGGCAGTTGTTGTGGGTCACTTGCTGTTGTACTAGAAGCTACATTCACCTTCTGTAAAATACTTTTCAAACTTGTCAGATCAAGTTTGAATTTGTTTATCACATTCATATCAATGTCTGGCATAACAGATGGACTCTTTTCACCCTCTATTTGAGGTATGCACTCAGCCTCTTTCTCATTTGTCTGTGACTCTTCTTCTTTGTTTTCATCTTTCTTTCTAGCTTTGTAAGCCTCTAAGGAAATTTGAGTTTTAGATTTGATACCTTTACTGTCACTTTTTCCAGTGGATTGTTGTTTCAGTTTAGTAGTTGTTGAAGGTTTATCCTTGGGTGGTATTGTATCTTTTATTTTGGAAGATTGATTGTCTGAAGAATCTGAACTTGATTGAGCTTCCCTTTTGGAAAGCAATCTTGGATCTCTTACGTCGGACACATTGTCTTTGTTAAGGTTTGTGTTTTCAGAAGTATCCTCAAAGCTAAGGTTCTTTCGTATGCTATCCATCATTTGTTGATTATGCTGTGGGTAATTCCCGAGTAATAAACGATAATCTTTATCCCCTATGGGGCTACCCTGGACCCTAGGAGACAAACTGCCTGCACCTCTTGGTGAAGTGCTTAGCCTAAAATGTTGTGGCGAGTTGCTACTCGGATTGTTTGGCACAGCACAGTTATCAAACACACTCCCGATTTCAAAACTGTTTAATCCAGTGCGAAGGTCAACGTCCAAGTTCTCCACGTGTTCCCCCGCCAATGACCCCTGCACTTGAATTCTAGAATCAGCCGTAGTTTGAATGACAGGCCCTGCAGATACTGGATACAGTGCTTTAACAATGGCAGGGTCTATGTCAGATCCTAAGGTTTGCTGGATGACTTTATCCATGGTTGACAAACGTTGTGCTTGATAAGTAGCAGGGTCAATATCAGATCCCAAAGTCTGTTGAATCACATGATCCAGCGATGATGAACGTGTAGGAAGCCTACTTGTGTCTGCTGTGCTTTCTTTATTCAAGCTTTGCGCTACATCCTCCGAATATGACCTTGAAACAGGTGCTGGCATATCTCCCTGACCTTGGAAGCCACTCATTGTGTCCTCCATTGCCTTAACTACGTCTGTAAATATACTATAGCCTATGGAGGCTCTTTGCTCAGCTTTAGAAGACATAAGTGGTTTGGGAACAGGTGTATTTCCACCATCACCAGTTCTGTTTGGCTTATCATATGGCAGACTGTTTGATTTGCTGGAGCTATAACCCGATGGTTTTGGCTCTCTGGCTTTGGTTGTTTTCTGTTTGGTGTAAGTAATGACAGAGTGTGGCAGACAGTGTCGAGGGCGGTCCACAGTTTCACAATCCTCATTGTACTCATACAGGTACATCTAAAATAAATAAAGCGAAGGACTTATAATTCTGTTTTATACCTCACATCAAGTGTTACAAAAATAACACATTAAAACAAACAAAATAAAACTAATACAATTTAAGATACATGTACTTTGACCAGAGTCTGGATTATTTTGCTGTTAACTTTAATTCAATGTGTGAAGTTAAAATCCTTTTCATTTTATGTCTCAATAACTAAAATTAAGTCTTTAAACCTTTGTTATGGACTGAGGCAGATTAGGTAACTGGAAAGTAAGGCCACATTCACATTTGTTTAAGATAATTCTTTCACCGTTTCGATATGACCTTTACATGAGTTAAAGGGACACTAAAACCCTAATAAATTAACAAACAATTCAAGTTAATACTATTAAAGAAACTACGTCAGTTGCAAGCATCAAGTCAGATGACTGACTCAGCTACCTGTATGTATCTCTCCTTTAACAAATTTTTTAAAACAAAATTAATTTTTTCACTGAAATATTGTTTATAAACTGAAGAAGGTAAGTTAATTTTTCAATTTTCAAGCATCTGAATAGGGTTATTTTATTGATAAACATTTTGTTTCTGTAATGGTGATGCATTTATTTGTTGCATTATTCTTTTATGTGTCAGTTAAATCTAGTTTCACATCTGTTAAACTCTAAACAAAGACTTGCTGTGTGTTAAAGGGCAATAACTCTGGCAACCAAGGAAGGAATAATGCTCAAATTTTAAACTAGTCTAGGATTCCTATGAGTATTGTAATCTAGTGATAAAACAGGACAAACTTTGGTTTTTTTGGGGGGAGGGGGATTCAACAATATCTGAAGACAGTGACGAGACATTTTACTCACTTTTACACACAAATTCACTTCTATCTACTAATTGCGCTTATCATTCAGTAATAACAAAATCAATTAAAATTACATAGATACTTAAAAGACATTCTAAAAGTTATATCGGTTTAATAAAAAGACTCTACACATCTTTCTAGCCACTTTTTCTATACAGACTAAACCGGTAATTACTGAAACAACATTATAACCAAAATGTGAGTATAGATTGGCATTACTTTTTCAAAATGATTGTAGACTGGGAATAAACTGATTGGTATGACAGTAAAATTGCCCCAAAACTTATTTAACTTTTAGAATGTTGGGTTAAGTGTCAGAAAAAAGTCTCAAGTAAAACTGGACATTTGGTAGAATACAGGTAAAATGTAATCTTATAAGTTAATTGCACATGTCAGAAAATTACAGGTTAATATTAAGCAAGGAGAAAACCATGGTTGTAAGGTTTGTGTGTTTTTATTGGGGTTTAATATCCATTCAACACATTTCTAGGCCATATCTAGACTGTCTGCATGTGACGGTGCATACTGATGGCAACTTTTATATTGCTTTCCTACTGAAATGTCACGCTGCATACTTTGACCTGATACTTCACTTGATCACATTATCTTGACACCAAGCCAACCAGTACTTTCCATACCCAGAGATGCTGAGCCCTAAGTGGCGAGTGAGAAGATTACCTCATTTTGATGTCTTAGGTTTGACATAGCCAGGAATTGAACTCTATTGCCACTGAGCTACTGCACTGGTCATGGGTGTAAGCGTTAAGCACTAACATTGGCAGTCAAATTACAAATGTGATGTATATCTTGCTGTATACAGCTTGACCAATGAAGATATATAGGAGAAGCTTATTATCATCTTTAAGGCTGTTTCGTATGTCTATCTTTTATTTTCAGTGAAATTTTAAAAAATAGATATGTTCTGGAACACATGTACAGACAAACACACACATGAACAGTGTCAATTCAACGTCCCTCAATTTTTCTAAAACAGGGACGCAAAACCTAATTCTTAACCAAGATGTTTTCATCATAAAAAAAATTCATTATAATAAGATATGAAATTAGTATGTTAGCTGTTGTAGACATTCAGAAAAGAATTACCTGTGACCTAGCATTCTGAACCTGTGTATGATCTTTCTGTGTTGCTTTAACTTGGCTAATATGACAGTCAAAATTTGGAGTAGGCTCCACACTGTCTGAAGATCCAGGTGTAGCTGGATTCAAGATCTTGCATTTCCCAGGAGTTGTCTGAAACAATAAAGATATTAACATTTAACATACAATATTCTTCATTTACTAGGTTTCTCTGTCCCCTATTTTTCCACTTGCTAAATTGTGCATAGTTATATGTAGAGGCAACACTCGCTCACTCTGTAAGCCTCATTTATAATACACAAATAGGGGCCCTATAAAATAAACATAGAAACTGGCATTTGTCACAGAATACAGAAAATTTGGGCTAGACACTCAAATAGGGATATTTTGAAGTTAAAAATTGCACACCAGTCTGGTCTTGTCTGGTCTGAAACAACAAAAAAGTGAAAAAATGAAGCCAATACGGCACTCATAAATATTCATTAACCCCAATCACCTGTAATCAGAACAGAAAACGATAGGACAGTGGTGTTTAATTTAGTTTGTGTATCAATATGTTCTATCATTAAGACAGTGGTGTTTAATTTAGTTTGTGTATCAATATGTTCTATCATTAATACCATTCAAACAAAAGACATTATTTTAACTTCTTATACACTATAAAACTTATCATAAGTTTGCATGGAAGTAATACAGCATTGTTCAAGTTCTTATTGCAAAGTTAAAAGTGCCAGTGGTATTTTATTTCGCCATTTATATCTTCTGAACAATAACCATAGAATTGTTACCTTGAAGACAATCAAAAAAGCAGTTTCTACTCCCCATAATTCACCAAGTCTTAACTGTACATCACCATGGCGACAAACATACACTCCCAGTTTGCTACTTCCTGAAATTATTAAACAAATACAATTGTTAAGATTTCTTTCATATACATGTATAAATGATAGCAAATAGTCAGAGAAATTTTTATCATTATTGTTTGGTTTGTTTGTTTTTATTGGGGTTTAATGTCCTTTTCAACACATTTCTGGGTCACATAAAGATGGTGTTTGCTTTGAGACAGTTTATTATGCTGTCGGGGCCATATAGACCGTGGGGAAGGGGGAACAGTTTACATCACTTTGCATCATTTCTTATTTTAAACACAAAATACATGTGTGCAGCAGAAAAAATATGGTTGCTCCCACCAGCCTTCCCTAGGCTACAGCCCTGGCTGTATCAATGAAATAGCAGGCAACAGACTTATTAATGATAAATGTTTAAGTTTTTGGATCATGACTGTCATACAAATTTGACATCAAACAAATTAAAATCAGAACTTCTGAAACGAAGGGACTGGTGACAAAGGAAAACACAACAAACATCAAAAGTCAAAGACATAACACAGAAAATATTCATCAGAATCTGCCAAACTGAACTCTTGTAGCAACTAGAGAAAGAGGTTTTACAATAAACAAGTCATTCCATACTTGTGTGACATTGATATAATGCTTATCTTCTGACAACAAGAAAAGCAACAGTTATTTTCTCAAGTACTTCTACTTCTAAGAATTTTTTGTTAAAACTTTACAGATGAAATTATACAGACACTTTACAATTGAGTTCATACAATGAGCAACTTTGACGCATTCAGTGTATCAGTATCAGACGGGCCCGTCTTCCTGTTCAACAATGAGACACTTCCTGTATACAATAATTAATCAGTGAAAAATCAACACAATATCCCCAACATGTGTATACACTAAGACATCAGCTTCTTTATCCTTATTAAGACCAAGACACAGAAGTCAGGATGGAAAGAAGACAGTCGTAATGTCCAACATGGAGACTAGTTCTGCTTTTTCATCTTTTTACACTCCCAGCAGGTAAAGAAATATATTATCTTAAACTTCTGATCAACTTTTTTTTAAGGTAAAAAATGTATTTCGTTCCTTTCCAATACAACATGAAGCCAGTTGGCCATTTAATTGGAGTCAATTTTAAGATTAAAGGGGAAGTTGAAAACTATACATACTGGTACAACTTTTGTGAAATTATACAAAGTCATTGATCAAGTATTTTTTTTATTTTTAGATTCCAATATACACTTTATGTACTTCAAATGCTCATGTTACAGATCGTAATTAAAACCATTGAACTATTTTGTGAACGAGACAGGAATGGTCAAGTTATTTTTTTTATTAATTAATCTCATTCAGTTTGAGCACCCATGGTCAAATTTAGGTTGCTGATTAGTGATATAATTGGGTACATGTTTGAGCCTCGTACAAGTTTCAACTTACTGCGTTCTTCACTATTAAATGTACATGTGTGCATGCAGACAGTTGAAACGCCTGTAAGGAAGTTTTTTTGTTTAAAGTGTTGTGTATCACTTATGTGTACTATTAAATTATCAACAGAAGTGAATATCTTTATCATTATACTTGACTTATCAGATAACTAATACATTATTTATTTCCTAAAACAAACTCTGCAAATACATGTACAGAAATATATAGACTTAGAATTGGATGATAATTAATTAAGGAAGGAAGATCCCTTAAACCCTTAATCTATAATTACTGGCAGTCTTAGTCTTGTTAACTGCAAACTTTCTACTTAGGAAGAACAAAGAAGGTATCTTAATTATTTCTAGCATAAATTTCTATCAATTTGATGAAATAAATTGAGTGTTTAAACACTTGAAATGTGAATATATGAGGTTCCATTCATAAGTACGAGAGGCCATCTTGAAAATCTTAAGGAAATTCAACAAAGTTATTTTGACAAAGTTCAAAGTTGTAGGAATCAATGCATGAGTGTAATATTGTATAAAAGATTATGAAACCAAAAGCAGACATCATAAAACAAGAGGCCCATTGGGCCATAACGTCTGGATTGGCATTTGAATACTTTTGAACCTATAGGGTCATGCCTTGAACAAAGTTAGTTCTCCATGCCCTAAAGTTACTACAAATCAAAGCATTCAGCCCCTTTTGGCCCCTCTAGTGTCCGAGTCCCTTCATTTGAAAAAATCTGATACCCCTTCCCCTAGGGATGCCTTCTTCAAAGTTTGGATGAAATTGGTTAAGCTGTTTTGGAAAAGAAGTAAAAAATGTGAAAAGTTAACATATTTGCTATATATATAGTGTTGAACTTTGTCCCCAAAATGCTTAACCTATTTTTTACCCCAGGGTCACGCCTTGTACAAACTTGGTTCTCCATGCCCTAAAATTTCTACATACCAAAGCATTAAGCTCTAGGCCTTCAAGTTTATTAGAAGTTTTTTTTATATTTTGTCGAATTTTCCCCCTTTTGGCCCCCAAAAAGGAGTCCCCTGGAGACAGAACCCCTTCATTTTAACAAATATGAACTCCCTTCCCATATGGATGCCGTTTATTCAACATTTTTTTGCCAAATACATTAATTTTTTGTACAAGAGCCTTCATCTGATAGCATTTTTTACATTTAAATTTTGTACAGAAGCCATCGTCTGATAGCAATTTTAACATTAAAATATTGTACAAGAGCCTTCATCTGATAGCATTTCTCAATTTTTTTTTTTTTTAGTTGATCTTCATCTCGTGATAACACTGTAACAGTTACCATGGCATTAAGGTGTTGGTTGGGAGTCATGTGTGATTACTGTGATGCCTTTACACAAAGAATAGCGATTGCCTGCTGTAAACTTCCTTGTTTCAATTACATGTGCCCATGCTGTGAGGTAGAAAAATGCATGTTTTGGAGGTGCAAATGTGAGTCTTGCAATCCTGAGTTAGACGAAGACTTTGAGGTTGGTAGAAATCGTTCAATTTCTGAACAAACATTCGAACAACCAGACCTTCACTTTAAAACACCAACAGGAAGAGTATACACATATGAAGATCTCGACAGACAATGTGATACATGTATTGGCTATTTGTTTTGTGTTCCATGTTTTAAGTACATACGTGACAAGTGTTTGGAGAAAGGCCATTGCAGCACGTGTTTGACAAGTGAATGCTGTCTACATGGACAGAAATCAGAGGACAGTGATTTACATGAAAATGTACAAGGGGTTTATCGTAAAAGTCCGAGAGTTCTTCGTAAAACTAAGGACTCCAGTTTATATCCTAAACCAATCACAGGCTCCGCTCGTCTCGTGATGAATGATGAGACTGAAGATTTCTACATCGATGAAAGTGGACGGAAAATTAGTGTGAATTTTCAAAGGCACTCAAGATCTACTGTCTGTAGTGAAGAGGAAATCAACAGTGGGGAGCAAAACACGACACCTTATACAGGTACAGGGGCCGGGTTTGTACAACAAAAACTGCATGTACAAGTAACAACTCACCAACCACAATCCAACAAAACGAAGTCGGCAAAAATAGTTCAAAGTTCTGCCAGTGGGAATGATCTACCGAACCCAGATTACTTATCATCTATGCCTATAAGAAAAGAATCCTTGGATGATTCCTTATACACAAGTTCATACGTTAGCGATTCCGAGGATGCTGGCAACTTTTCATTCAATATCAGGAACAGTGTTCATTCTTCTTCTAGTGAATCCTTGGATTCAAAGTTACGTGGGGCAAGCAAATTTGCCGATAATGGAAGCAGAAAGAAAATCAAAGTGGCTGTGAGTATGGACAGTGATGAGTTTAGAAATGTTGTCTGCAACTCAACTTCTGATTCAGAAAATGAATTCCCGCCACCGATTAAAAGTGTAAGAAAGAAGGCAAAAGATGAATCTCCGGGAATGAGAATTAGTTATACAGACGAATGCCCTAATGGCATCAAGATTATTGTTACAGATTTTGACCCTGGAAAGAAAAGAAGTGACAGTTTTTCCGATTCTGACTATGTCATAACTAACAAGTCAAGCGAGGCAATTGATGACAGTTTAGCTAACAAGTCAAGGGAGACCACTGATGACAGTTATGCATCTGACTCTTCAATGGTAAAATCAGATTATGAAGGTGAATACGACTGCTCCACAGAACTCAACGCAAGTGAGGACTATGAGATTATCAACAAACCTGAAGTTTCAGTCATATTTCCGGAAGAAACGGAAAATGTAAGAGTGAGTGGTTATCGACAAACATCAGTTTAACAATATAATAATCTTTATAATCCAATGGAGGCCACTCATGACAGCTTAACCATATAATGATTGATCTTATTAGTACAAACTTTATAAGTGTGGATTTGTTAAAACATTCTTCAAAGTGTGACGACTTATTGTACCTTACTTACTTAGCAGGTGTAATCAAATTAACTTCAAGGTTGTCAAAAATCTGAATATTCTGTCACATTTCCCAAAGACACAAAAAATGTGCCTGTTAGTGGTCATAACCTTACATTGTCCAGTATGCACTTTGTAAATGTGAATTTGTTAAGACATGCCTGAAGTATGAAAACATATCATATCTAACGTTTACTCAGCTTGTTCTACCAAATCAACACGTGGAAGAACTCATTCATCCTTAAAGTGATGTTTAAATGACTTTATATCACTTAATTATACACTTTATCTATAATCTGTCCTGTAGTATGCACTCTTAGTCAAGTATTAATGTACATATACACAAATTTTAAATGTTTCATGTCATCTTTTGCTTATAGCTGTCAGTATTATATTTTGAAATGATTAGAGTCAAAATAAAAATATAATTCGTAATTGTTTGTATAGACTTGTCAATTTGTAAAGAAATTTATTTTCATGTTTGCTTGGTGTCAGAATAATGTGAACCTCGACTGCCAAACCATACCAAATAAGCATATCTGAATCCCCTTCCTGAAATGATACTGCCTGCCAAGTTTGGTTAAAATTTGTATAGTTATGTAGACACATATTTGATAGTTGAACATTGAATTCAAAACGTTTATACCATTTTGACCCCAAGGTCAGGGCCTTGTCTTTGCATTACCCAATGGTGCTACTTGTGCAAGCATTAATTCGTAGGCCTCTTAGTCACCAGAAGATTTTTGCTTTTATCACATTTTGATCCCCTAGTGTGGTTCAGCTAAGATCTATAACTTTATCAAATCTGAATCCCCTTCACCTATGCAAGGGATATTACCAGACACAATTTAATTAATGTTTGTTCTGTAGTTTTGAAATTGAAAATTTGGATTATGCTATGATGACTTTTTAATGCAAAATGTGTAACTATTTTAAACCCAAGGGCCATATGAATTGACCAAGCCAATGGTTCTCCATGCCCCAGGATTGCAACACATAAACTCAAGACCTTCCAGTTTATTAAAGATTTTTTATGAAATGTTCTTGTCCTTTTGAAGAGGACATATTTGCTATATTACTAAAATTTGGCCCAAAAAATGATCATCTACTTTTTGGTTGAAATTTGAAATTGTTCAATTACTTTGGGAGAACGTGTTCATGCCAGTGATGGAAATTGACAACAATGGAAAAGACTATATTGGAAAAATCCACCCTGGACCTAAGATTGATCTGGTCAAGATGGACTAACCATTATGATCTTTATAACATATTAGACATCAATCCTTCCACATTTGAAGAAGATTAAACAATTTATCCAGGATACACCTGGGAATATATATTATTTATTTTTTTGCAAAGCAGTATAACCTTAAGTTTGAAGATGGTAGGGACACATTTTATATCAACTATATATATATCCTGCGGGCTGTTTGTTAAAGTATTTCACCACAGCATCATAACTCCCTTTTGTTTGTTTTGACGATGTCACATTCTTGTTAAGGATGTATTAGTGTGAGGGTTTGACAGGAAGTAGGGTATAATCTGCTTTAAAACACATTATGTAATACTTAGACAAGTAAACTGTGTTGATTTACTAATAATATCATAAGTAATCTATTGCAACAAAAAGTTCAAAATACCATAGGCCGCATACAATTATAGCAGAGGGACTACATTTTGCTGCGGCTAACATTGACGTTGTGATGCGGTTTTGACGTTTATAAAATGAGACGTTTTGCGTTGCTAGGGTAATTCAATGTTAAATAACTTTTGAACGAATTGATGGATCTTAATGACATTTTGTAAGAATAATCCTCAAATAACATAGATTTCAATTTCCTGTGGAATGTATTTGTTTTATGTTTTTTAAGGTTGTAGGGGCATAAAGGAGAAGTACGCCTTACGTGAACCTTTGTTCAAAAATTGCGAAAAACTGGTATGCATATAATAAGAGATGTGACCGCATAATTGGTTCTTTGTCAAGAAATTCGGGAAAATTCAAATTTCAGCTATTTTCAAACGCACTACTTTAGTGTGGTTCTAGTAGAAAAAGAAGTGCGGCAACATAATTTTTTTTATGTATATGTCTTTCCAGGACCTCTTCTTTCCAAAAATCAACAATAGAAAAAAACTTTGATTTTATCAAATATTCGGTTCTCACACTTATACATCCAGTAGCTCGCTCCAGTCACAAACGTACATAGAATATACATTTAGTGAAGAAACCGCATCATTTAAGTACCATATGTTCATACAGTTCACCCCGTTGTAAAATTAAGGGTATGACGAGAGGGAACTACATGTATTCTCTCTCTCTCTCTCTCTCTCTCTCTCTCTCCAACCTATAAACTCCAACCTATAAACTGTGTTGTACAAAATTACCCCCTCCTCTTCTGTGGGTTTAAGTGCCACTTGAGTTATTTAATGTTAATCAAAATTCAAACGAGAGTCATGTTAAAAGTGAATTTCCTTGACGTTTATTCTTCTTCAAATAGAACAAGAGAGACACAGGGCACTTGAACCGCGCTGCTACCTTTTAAAGTCTAAGTTTGAATCCATAAAAACTGTGTTTGCCGAGCAATGAATACACAAATCCGTGAACGAGAACCACTAGCTTCGTGATTTATAGTAAACACGAACAATACCCATGTTTAGACAGTAATTTAACTCAACAGACAACTTTACGACTATCGCAAATTAATTTACGACATAGCAAGTCATGGCCGTACGTTTCGTGACATCTCGTGATTTATTGTACTTGAAGATATGATCAAGTTTAAACTGACCGCTTATTTCAGTGAATTTTTAATAGTAGCTTCTGTAAGCATGTCGAGTATAAATTGGTGTACAAACGAATGGATACTTATGTATACGACATTTACTGTAAATGTTATCATGACAATATGGTGGTATGATTGACAACATTTCGCGGTGTACAAATCAATGGATACTTATGTATACGACATTTACTGTAAATGTTACCATGACAATATGGTGGTATGATTGACAACATTTCGCGGTATACAAATGAATGGATACTTATGTATACGACATTTATTGTAAATGTTATCGTGACAATATGGTGGTATGATTGACAACATGTCGATAGGATTTGTGCCTGCTAAGACATTCAGACATACATGCAGGTCATTTGTCCTAAAATCCCATACATGTAAAAAACCCATACATTTCCCGATTTCAAAACTCGCGTTAGTGTATCATGTCGGCAATTTTTTACGTTATAGATTTGATTTGATCATGGAAAGTTTTTAATGTCATTCCAAAAAATTGAGACATATCGTGGCGTATATAAAATATTCACACAATAATAAGACTATTTTCAAAGTTTCATGATAACATTATACTTGACGTTTGATTTGAAATGTTATAGAAAGTTATACTGTTTCTATTATGTACTGTCCATCTTGTCAAGTGCTTTATTGTTTTTTCTTGAATTTAATTGTGTACTCGTGTTGTACATTTTATGTACCTGAGCGTAGCCAATAAAATCTTGAAATCTTCAATACCTAGTCATATTCATCAATGGTGTATGTACGTCAGTGTCCTCTCGACACGGATAATGTTGCTGGATATGTTGTTTACATTCCACTAAAGATCAGATTACGTCCAGTGAAAACAAATTTATTGTTCAGCTTAATTTGTAATATTGTTTATATTGACTCCTTATGACCAAATTGTTAAGATCTTGTGCATAGTTAATATAGATAGATATGTGGAGATTAACGTCTTCAGCGACCGTTCGGCCATTAGAAGACGGGTATAGTTAATATGTAAGATAAGCATATTACATTCGCGTTTCTATAAATGATCGAAATTATGTTAAACGGTCTAGTCTACGTCATTATTATTAGAAAGAAAATTAAAACAAAGCAGAAATTAGTATAGATTAACCATCTGTGTTGATGATGTAAACAATTTCGCTGTAAACTTTTCTGTTATTACAGTATAGCATATATACATTATCATGTTACAATTTTACGTTTTAACATGTCCATTTGTTCGTCCTAACCAACTATATGATATATCATTGGTAACTTAGCAAAAGTAAATGTATATATTATGTAAGCTTACATGTATGTGAGGTAACGTAATAACCAACTACTACAATGTACCAACCACATCTCATATTGATAGCAGGCCAGTTTACTGTCAAGATGATACGGATAACTAGGCTGGAACACTATATTTTTAGAATACAAAAATGCAACTTGAATCATGCGATAAATATGATATTCGATCATAACAGGAAGGGGCCAAAACTCTGTGTGAATTACCCCACCTCAGATCTTGTCAGAAGTGTCATCCAAAAACAATAAATTGA
>JAUMGZ010092114.1:0-17955 GCA_032359645.1 Pododesmus macrochisma
TCAAATTATTTAGCAGTGAGCAATGCATTTCTGTTTAAAAAAAATTCTTTTTATAAAAAAAATCTTTTTTGGCCCCTTCAACCGTCAATATTTAACAAACCTCTGTGTTAAAACAAACAAAGTCGATGACTCCTTATTTTTTCACTTATTTAACATCTACGGATATTGGGAAACATTTGTTAAAAGTTTAATAAAAATCTAACATATACTTTTAAAATGATTGCTGACCTTGGATCCTCCTTAATACATGTAGCACATACACGTGTTTCTGTCTTTTGCACTGGATGTTGTTGTTGACAACTGGGAAACCAGAAGGGACAACCGTGCCAGAAAAAAAACCCAGTTAAATTCATTCATTAGCCGTCCGCTTGTCACAAGGACTCCTCCTAGACGGATGAAGGGATTTCAACTAAACTTGGTAGGACCTTTGAGAATGTGATGTAGATATTCTTGTTACTTTTTCGTAATTAATTGATACTTAACAATATCTTCCATTATAATTATACGCACAGTAATTAATACCATATTCATAAGAACAGTTTCTTATGTAAGTTTTTGAAATTCGATTTGTCACCCCGAAAAATTAAATGTTGACGATATGTGGCTACCCAGCATAATCCGTAATTTGGGTTTGGTTCCAAAATTATACAAACCGGAAACAGCATGGCTGCCGCAGATGATAATTTTAGCCTAAATCTTTGAATATTATGTTATAGCAGTCTGTTATCAGGGTAAGACAAACTAATGACTAACACACATTGATATAACGACTAACCATTCCCACTAGGCTTATGCTGGACAGCTGTCATTTATGTGTGTGCATTTTCTCCCGGGTTTTGTTGCGATTACTTTTGTTGACCAGCCCTGGCTTTTCAACTTGAATTCAAGTAATCAATGTTTCATCGAACAAACATCACACAAATAGAATAAATATAAAATATTTCTCTCGAACTTTAAGAGGAATAGTACAGCTGATACGCCATTATCGGATTGTCGGCAGTAGCGGACAATATTTTTTAAGTAGCATCATGACCAAAATAAATACCAAACATAAAATGTGATGATGTCGCCTCCAAGAATGATTTATGGCCGAATGTTTGGACAATTTTCCTCCGCCCGTCGCGTTGAAGTGACCAACAAAATAGAAAAATACGATAAAGTGATTATTTTCTGGCGGATTCTAGTAAATAAATGTTCCGGTGAGTGATAAATCAAGTGACAGTTTTGTATATTCCTAATTAAGCAAATGGAAGAAATCGTGTGGTTACTTTTGTTCGGCAGTAGAGGTTTGTTTGTGTCGTCTTTTTAATAGCATGGATCTCTGCCCCTAAAACGAATATGTCGGAAAACGGCATTTATTCGAGGGGCAGAGGAATCTTGGCCTTATCTGCTCCCCATTATGACGTCATCCGTGAAATTTCAGAATCGTGCATATTTTAACCAATCATAGCTGAGGTCAAATATGAGCAATAAAGCATAGGCATGTGTTGTTTCATTTTGACTGTATGTTCGTTTTTCCGTAAAATGTGTGCAAATTCATGAACATTGACTCTTATACATATTGGACTGACTATACTATATATCAAACATTTTTTTCCCCAGGAGCAAATATGGATGAAGAATCAGCAAGTTTAGGTACAGAGCCCATGGAATTTGGTGATGCTGTAACACATAAGCATGAGGTTGTGAAGATAGAGGAGACTAAGAACCCCGAAACTACAGGCATTACAATGGAGAATACAGAAAAGGGAGACAATCCTAATTCTGGAAAATTAATAAATGACATTAAAGAAAAACAAGTGTCGGATGATACAAACAATGATGGCGTTAAAGCAGGACATTCAGTGTCAGGTGATATGGACGATGATCATGATAACACAGATACTATGAATGATGCTACAGAAGAAACAACTTCAGGCAATGTTATACAGGATACAAGACCTGAACATTTCACTTCAGAAATATTTAAAATAGAAATATTAAATCTACCTAGATTTGGCTTTAAGGTATAAAACTTTCTACTTCTACATTGAACATGTACATGTAACATACAAAGTAGTTGTATTAGTGGTGCGGCTATGACCGATTATAATCTACAATTGATTGGTTACAAAAAATTTGGCAACAATCGATCACAAAATGGCTATAATCGATTTCCGAATTTACTGTTTCTGATATTATAATTTCCTACTCAATTTTGCCTGATATAGCATGGTGTCATTACTTTGTATAGAGGCATGAGTTTCAGGACTACTGGGTGAACATACTAAAACTGAACGTGTATTTAGTAGGTTTTGAACTTCAACAACAGAAAATATTACTGTCGGTTAGACCATACATACGTATTATAGAATGTTTAAAACAAGTAAGTATTGTTACCAATTATGTGTCACATGACAACTTATTGGTGTTAGATACAAATTATCCGATTATAATCGACAATAGATTGGAAGAGGCCATCCAACACTAAGTGGTATCATGGCTTGTTGGAGTATCTAATACTGAAAAGATGTTGGTGTGACTTTTTGTTAGAGTTAATCTTAAGCTTATTGCCCATATTTTCTTATTATAAATGTTATTGTCTGGAAAAACTTTGTAGGAATGTTTGCAATGTAACTAAGAACCCTACCAAAAAACTTTGACCAAGTGGGAGTATTACTTTGCCACTTGGAAGCAGCTGTTGTGGCTAGTAGTTATAAACCCCAATAAAAATAATAAGAAAACTATTACCCCATCTTACTATCTATTTATAAACCATATGCATGCTAACCTTGAAATCAAGTTTTGGTTATACAGCCAAAACAATTTGTAAACAGAATCTTTGTAAGATTCCTATTTTCAATGTGTTTCATATTTTTGCACACAGCAACTGAAGAAAAGACTTGCTTCAATGGATGTGAACCCAGTGAAAATAAAAGCAGTGGACAGGAAAGGATTTGCCTTTGCCACCTTCAGGTAAATATTTCATTTACATGAACAAGAAACTCAGACTTCTTATAACTTTCTTGATCAGCTATTGTCATTTGTATAACACTGTAATAAGATTGTTTGTTAAGAATTTATCCTATGTGTACAAACATTTATGCATTAATTACTTACATAAGTATGTGATATTGTGTATATTCAGAAGTGAGGCGGAGCGTGAAGATGCAATGCAGAAAATCACTGGTCATATTTGGAAGGAAAGAAAATTAAAAGTAAAAGTAAGTACTATGGTTACCAGGTAATCAAATCATACTTTATCAGACAACTATTAAATCAGGAGGTCCATACATATTTAATGTGTGCAAATTTTCCTTTATCTTCCCTTGATAACATGATGATAGGTTTAAATAATTACTGCTAAAAATTAGATTTATTGGATCACTGATGTGACCTATTCTTATCATACAGGAATGATGTGTTTGGCATAGTATTACTGATTATGCTGTGATACGAGGATCAAATTAGCCAAGGGGAGATAATCCAAATTTATTGTGCATTACATTTGTATGGACTGGAATGTACAAGTAGACAACATACTTATATGAGATGTAACATGTTTATGAAATGTAAAGAATACAAACTCAACAAAGAAAAAAAACTATGTAGTGCTTTTTGCTTTTTTGTACAGAAAGCTTCTGCCAGTGCTGATCCAATGATGAAAAGAAGACAAGAGAACTCAGCAGATGGTAATTATGTACATTCATATCTCCTTTTATAGAATGTGCTACTGTTGTTACAAGTTTGAGAGTTATTTGCTTTTGAAAAATACTTCTTTGTTATTATTATAACAAAAAAGTCTTTCAAGATGATATATGCTAGCAGTCTAAAAGTACAACAATCTTATTACTGCAATCAGTGAGTAATATATTTTCTGTTAGAAATAGTGCAATTTCTTGCCATTGTAAGATTACTATTTCAAAACACAAAATTAATGAACAAATAATAAATTTAACTTTATTGCCAAATATCTAATTTTAATTATGAGAAAAAAGATACTTTACTCCTAACTTCCCCGTTAAAAATGTCCAAATCTTTGATATATGCCACACTATTTTTAGACAGCAACAAAATTTACTATATGAATTATACTCATATATAATATGCTTACACACGTTCATTCAATTTTCCAGCAAACATTTGTCCCGATATACGACCATACACACCAAAGGGTAACAGTTTATTGCCTAACTATTTGTGTTGATTCACTGAATTATTTGTGACATAACATTATGGCCCCAAGTGTTCATGACTGAATTAATTATGTCTGTTTGAATGTTAGAGTAATCATACTTCTTTGATACATAGGTGATGCACCCTCACACAAGAGACGCAAACAAGAAACTGACGATGACACACCTCCAGAGATAAGGTCAGTTCAGATTAATTCTTACAAATTGTTGAACAAAGAATTAGTTTAACCACACTATTTAGCATTAGCATTTTTTAAGTGATGTCGGACATTGTTGTGACCAATTAAATCTTAGCAATTTGGTTTGTTTATCTATTACTGCCGTCTCATTTAGACACCCAATAGATCTTAAAAGTATCCAAACCTGATGTGTTGACAAAAGTTATGAATCAAGCATTGATTTACATACAATTACTTATTATTGACTGGTAAGTACGATTGATGTTATTGTAATAACCAGATATTATGATCTCAATGTTAATCTTCTGATACTGTAAAACACTTAATCTTTACTGTAAAACACTTAATCTGCACTGTTATACACCTAATCTTCACTGTAAAACAATTAATCTTCACTGTAAAACACTAATCTTCACTGTAAAACTCTTAATCGTCACTGTAAAACATATAATTTTCACTGTAAAACACTTAATCTTCACCGTAAAATACTTAATCTTCACCGTAAAACACTTAATCTTCACTGTAAAACACTTTATCTTTACTATAAAACACTTAATCTTTATTGTAAAACACTTAATTTTTCAATGTAAAACACTTAATTTTCACTGTAAAACACTTAATCTTCACTGTAAAACAATTTATCTTACCAGCTTGATTTCTTTCTATCCAGACTAAGGAAAGCCTATGCTCCTCTGTGGGATATGCCATATGAAGAACAACTCCAGGTATTTATGATTGTCACATGATGAACAACTCCAGGTATTTATGATTGTCACATGATGAACAACTCCAGGTATTTATGATTGTCACATGATGAATAGTATTGCAGTGAGAACACAAATCATATTTCTTGTTTCTCTACTATTGTGCAATTTTTGATTTCCAGACAAATAATATTGAAGTTAGGATTTTTGTTACAATGTAACCTTTATGAAAAAAAGGTCTACCTATATGTAAGAACCAATGGTTTCTATCACCATGTTACAGGAAGTATAAAACTTTGTTTATGCCAAAAGAATAAAAATTAAAGAAATGATTGAGAAACAACCCCTCTTAAAATGTTTTCAAAATGTTAATTTGAGGAGCACCAAGGAATTTTATCTGAATCAGAAAGACTGACTACAAAAACACCCCCATCTCGAGCAATGTTATCTGAAAGGAGAATTACAAAACAGAACACTACCAACACACAGAGGAATAACATCTGTATCAGGGAGACTGACTACCAATTTCACTAGAGGGGCTATCACTAAAGACCAACAATTAAACTACCATTAAACATTGAATTTAGAACAAAGCAATCACATATGCAATCACATCATAAAAATGACCCCATTAGTCTGTCTATATGACTCAGTTCCTACCATCATTTAAGCAGATACGACCACAGTCTAACTTCTGTCAAGCAGATATGTTTATATAGTAAATTAACTGTAATTTAAGTTTTCTTTTCTTTCAGTTGAAAATGGCAGAAGTTACAAACGTTATAAAATCCTTTTCTAATCATATCCACAAGAACAACAGAGATTTTCACTCGTGGCTGAAGGACCAGAGGTTTGCATTCCATTTGATTTGAGTATAGAGTTTGTGATTGTAACGCAATGGTGTCCATATTAAACACTTGTTATTTAAAAAAAATTTAGTAAAACTAAAAAAAGTGTTTAAATTGATTCAAATAAGGTGCGCACAGTTGAGGATTTACAGTTAACACATTTAACAGTTAATTACAAACTTGTGCAATCTGTTCATTATAACCAGGTTATACTGTTTTCAGAAGCAGAATGGCTGTCAGTGTACCATCTTACTTATCAGAAAACAAGTTATTGCTTGAATGCTTATTTGTTTGTTGTGTTGGGATTTTACTTCTCATGAACACATTTTAGGTATCTCTCTGTGTGTGCAAAACTGTAATATCACTACAGATACATTTACCTATCTAAGAAGTCTTTGTGCTAGCCTTTTAATTTCCATTGCTAGATTATCACCCTCCCCCAAATCTTTCTTTTATGGTGACAATGTGGATTGAACCAATATTCCCGTTAGTGTTAAATAGAAGATCATACCTTTAGACCACAGAATTGATGCCTTATTGACAGACACAATTAAGATAAATTCCAAAAGGATATCCATACTTGTAGATTAAAAAGAAGCAGCTTTTTCAATTACTATGGACCTGTAAAATTAGAAATTTATTTTGACTTCAGTTTTATGTCTTATTTTGGTATAAGATGATGTTGTATTTGGTGTAAATTTAATTTTCAGAGACACACACAATGGTCTTTGCTGTGAGTTACTACCAATCAAACCTTCTGTGAGTTTGTATCAATATTATATGTTATACAACTTGTTAAAGATGTTAAACTATACAGACTCAGTTATATGTTTAACTGAGTTCATTTTTAATTTTCCATTTGCGTTTTTTTCTTAATATATTTTTTATATAACAATACACAAACAGTTCCTCTTAAAGAAATGTTTGAAATATTGGATGTTTGTGAGCTCATATCTTCTACATTTATGACAATATGAATATCTAAACTATGTAAATTATTGCATGGGTTTCTTTTCTCTATGTCCACAGCCCATGCTGTCTAAATACCGTAATAAGTGTGAATTCACAATTGGAAAAGACATAAATGGTAGAGGTGAGTTAAACAAAACTAATAATTGTTAATCATCTGTTTGTTTGTTTAATTGGTGCTATACAGGTCTTTGTCACAATTAAGTAATATTGGGACAGTGTCTGTTTGTATCATTGCTGAGTAACTTTTATAGTGCTTTGTCACTAAAATATAATGTGTCCAACACATTGACATGATACCCACCCAGTCACATTTTGCTGACACTGAGTCAACCAATTTGTCTATTCTTATAAGTCAAGGTAACAATTAGATTACCAATTTTGAGTCTAAACAGAATAGAAAATTTAAGATGTTATTGGTATTCTTGTAAACATGGACATATTTTGACTGTTCTTCAGATAATACAGTTGGCTTCAGATTCGGGTTGTACAAGGATGGCCTAGTTTGTGTGGGTATGGACAAAGATAACGACGATACCATAATACCTGACTCCATGCAGAGAATTGTACAGGTATTGTTCTTTATACGTTCTTGTTTTGTAGAAGTTATTCTACACTATAGGTAGAAAATTTCTTTGTAATTTGATGTTTTGAATACAAGCTATGTTACATTTGATTATATCTGTGTAGTATTTTCTGTTTTTTTTATGCCGGTTTTCTGGAAATCTGCAACCCTCAATTTCCGGATTTCGTCATACTGTCCTGATATGCTGTTAAATTTCACCTCACACTTCAATTACATCTGGGCATTTTAGAAACGAAAGTTGGTCGCCAATGTCCACATTAAGCGTTTGGAGGGGTTAAAATGACCCTGTTGTCAGCGACTATATCGTGTAGTGGGACAGTAATACTGCCAAGGATGATTATAGGAGGGTACAGCGAAGGCTGCACTATTTCTGAGTTGAACAATTTGATAAAACTCAAGGTCAGTACCTGAGGTGCCAGGATGGAGTGAGCATCTCCTGTTTACATGCAACACTCAAATGTTCCATGGAAACCTTGCAAATTTTTAAGCTGGCAAATTAATTGATGACAGTCGATAGTGTTTGCTTAAAATCTAGAATGTTTCGTGAACATTATAAATTAATGATATTAATGGAAAAAAATGTTACACTTCACAAAATGAAAAGCCTGTCTGCCTCATTTTATTTTATGTCCATCTTGACCGAAGGTCCAATGTTGACTTTTCTCATATAAATCCCATCCATCATCTGTCATCTGTCATAAACTTTTGCTTTAAACGACATCTCCTCTGAAACTACTTGGCAGATTTTAATCAAACTTGATAGGTCGCATCCTTAGGGGAAGGGGATTCAAGATTGTACAAATGAAGTCTCTTGCCCCTCAGGGGACATGTGGACTGGGCCAAAAGTGGTAAATTTGACAGTATGCCTTTAAACGACAGCTCCTCTCTACTACTTGGAAGATTTCAATCAAATTTGTCAAGAAGCATTCTTAGGGGAAGGGGATTCAAGTTTGTACAAATGAAGTCTCTGACCATCCAGGGGACAGATGGGCAGGGCCAAAAGGGGTAAATTTGAAAGTTTGTCTTTAAACGACATCTCCTTTGAAACTAACGGGCAGATTTCAACCTGATGGATGTTAAGGCCCAATGAGCCTCTTTTTTAAAAAGTTGTTTGAGAAACTAAAGTATATTTTGTTCGCCTAATCTTAAATCTAAAGTGATTTACAATATCAGAGTGGATATAATATATAGCTGTTTGTGTTCTTGCAATGACAAATTTGCCTGTATTTCTACCTCTGAGTGAGTGGCTTGTAAATCTTGTCGTTGTAACCATTAGAAGACTTCCAGTGCAGCTTTATGTACCCCATCAAGGTTATGAACATAGTCATATTTAGTCTAGCAAGTAAATCTACCAAAAGGTGACATTTTTCTTTTCAGTAGGACAAATAATTCAAATGGCATGCTACATGTAAAACTTTATGGAATGCTATTATTTATTCTGTTACCAAACAATAAGTTAATCAACAACAGCAAAAGTATTAAGACATTTAATATTAATTCAAACAGCACTGTCTTAAGACTTATTGTCAACATTTCTTCTGTTTCTGTTTCTTAAGGCATTTGAAGACTTTCTGGGAGGTAGTAAGTATGGTTCATTTGACACGATAAAGTATGAAGGCCATTGGAGAATGTTGACTATAAGAACTTGTCTCCATAGCAACGATGCAATGATAATGGCTGACTTCCATCCTCAGCAGATAAGTCAAGTAAGTCATAATTAATTTATGTTCTATAAAAATAACAGAAATTTTAGTCAGTGGTAGGAATGAATCATAATGTGACTGTAACTCTCTAACTGTAATTCTCTCACTGTATTTCTCTCACTGTAATTCTCTAACTGTAATTCTCTCACTGTAATTCACTCACAGTAAACCTTTCACTGTAATTCTCTCCCTGTAATTCACTCACTGTAATTCTCTCACTGTAATTCTCTCACTGTAATTCTCTCACTGTAATCCTCTCACTGTAATTCTCTCCCTGTAATTCACTCCCTGTAATTCACTCACTGTAATTCTCTCACTGTAATTCTCTCACTGTAGTTTTCTTACTGTAGTTCTCTCACTGTAATTCTCTGCCTGTAATTCACTCACTGTAATTCTCTGCCTGTAATTCTTTCACTGTAATTCTCTCACTGTAATTTACTCACAGTAAATCTCTCACTGTAATTCTCTCCCTGTAATTCACTCACTGTAATTCTCTACCTGAAATTCTCTCACTGTAATTCACTCGCTGTAATTCTCTCACTGTAATTCTCTCCCTGTAATTCACTCCATGTAATTCTCTACCTGTAATTCTCTCCCTGTAATTCTCTCACTGTAATTCTCTCACTGTAATTTTCTTACTGTAGTTCTCTCACTGTAATTCTCTCACTGTAATTTTCTCACTGTAATTTTCTTACTGTAATTCTCTCACTGTAATTATCTCCCTGTAATTCTATCACTGTAATCCTCTCACGGTAGTTTTCTCACTGTAATTCTCTCTCTGTAATTCTCTCACTGTTGTCCTCTCACTGTAGTTCTCTCACTGTAATTCTCTCACTGAAATAATCTCCCTGTAATTATCTCCCTGTAATTCTCTCACTGTAGTCCTCTCATTGTAGTAATCTCACTCTAATTATTTCCATGTAATTATCTCCCTGTAATTCTAACACTGTAATTCTCTAACTGTATTTCTCCCACTGTAATTCTCTCACTGTAATTCTCTCACTGTTATTATCTCCCTGTAATTCTCTCCCTGTAGTCCTCTCACTGTAATTCTCTCCCTGTAATTCACTCCCTGTAATTCTCTCACTGTAATTCTCTCCCTGTAATTCTCTCCCTGTAATTCTCTCCCTGTAATTATCTCCCTGTAATTATCTCCCTGTTGTCCTCTCACTGTAGTTCTCTCACTGTAGTTCATTCCCTGTAATTATCTCCCTGTAATTATCTCCCTGTAATTATCTCACTGTAGTTCTCTCACTGTAATTCTCTCACTGTAATTCTCTAACTGTAGTCCTCTCACTGTAGTACTCTCCCTGTAATTCTCTCACTGTAATTCTCTCACTGTTATTCTCTCACTGTAATTCTCTCACTGTAGTCCTCTCACTGTAGTACTCTCACTCTAATTATCTCCCTTATATTATCTCCCTGTAATTCTCTCACTGTAACTCTCTTACTTTAGTCCTCTCACTGTAGTACTCTCACTCTAATTATCTCCCTGTAATTATCTCCCTGTATTTCTCCCATTGTAATTCTCTCACTGTAATTTTCTCACTGTTATTATCTCCCTGTATTTCTCTCACTGTAGTCCTCTCACTGTAATTCTCTCACTGTAATTCACTCCCTGTAATTCTCTCACTATAATTCTCTCCCTGTAATTCTCTCACTGTAATTCTCTCCCTGTTTATTCTCTCACTGTAATTATCTCCCTGTAATTCTATCACTGTAATTCTCTCCCTGTAATTATCTCCCTGTAATTATCTCACTGTAGTCCTCTCACTGTAATTCTCTCACTGTAATTCTCTAACTGTAGTCCTCTCACTGTAGTACTCTCCCTGTAATTCTATCACTGTAATTCTCTCCCTGTTATTCTCTCACTGTTGTCCTCTCACTGTAGTTCTCTCACTGTAGTTCTCTCCCTGTAATTATCTCCCTGTAATTATCTCACTGTAGTCCTCTCACTGTAATTATCTCACTGTAATTCTCTCACTGTAGTCCTCTCACTGTAGTACTCTCATTGTAATTAGCTCCCTGTTATTATCTCCCTGTAATTCTCTCACTGTAATTCTCTCACTGTAATTTTCTCACTGTAATTCTCTCACTGTAGTCCTCTCATGGTAGTACTCTCACTGTAATTCTCTCCCTGTAATGCTCTCACTGTTATTCTCTCACTGTTATTCTCTCACTGTATAATGCATTTACTTTTGCTTTGATTATGTTTGCTTTCCCCTCCTATTTATAAATATGGTCTAATTGTAGACCTTTGTGATTAATTTAGTAATGTTGGCTGATAAAAATCAAAGCAGGTTAGAGTTACTTCCCTTGCACATTACTATATAAAGGGCCACTGGCGACAACTTCGGCCGTTTCCATGTTCTTTGTGTACTCAACTAACCTTGTCCGTATGATGGAAGCGGCCATTGGAACTTCTTTCAGAAACTCCAAATAAATAATTCAAAAATCTCTTTGACAACATACAATCAATGTTAATGCAAGCTTAAAATATGTTACATGCATTCTTGGAAGATCGCTATTTCTATAAAATAGCCCTTTTTGGTACACTTCCCTGAGTGAAGCGTCTCCTTCCGGCGAAGAAATGTGCAGTGTTGACACATATCACCGACCGTAGTACAGCCGAGGTTTGAATGAGAGTAACAGATTCACCCGATTATTGTTGATCGTATAAAGGGCTTCAGTTTTGAAATCTTGAATCACAGTCAGCCGCAAGCATTAGAAACTATAAGTTGTTCTTGTTATTCAATAAGTCATACAGCTATAATCTGTGAACTACTATCTATGGTAATGTGGCCAAGGGCAAAATGGATACCTCCACTCGTACAGCAATAGGCAAAATTAAAACAGTGTTAAGAACTTCCAGAGCAAATTGAGCAAAATTATTTGATGGCAAAAATACAGCATATCAAATGCAAACTCTGGATGTGGGGGTTTTAAGAATAACTTTAAAATTGCATATATCAAAGTATCACTTTGTTTCAAAAATAGTCTTTACCTCTCAAAAAATTATTTCAAATTTAAAAAGCCTTGACAGGATTAAAAACATGTTAAAAGGGAGATAACTTTATTTTGTAAAAATAGTAATAGGACGCTTTAAATATATGATAATGCTTATAGATTTACTAGTAAGAGTTTTAATGATGTTTGTAGTTAAATAACTGCATACTACTTGTGTACATGCTGCTATTTCTGCATGGTTGTAATTTTCTTGGTTTGGACAAAATCGTGATCATATGACATGTGAAAATGACAATTGCATCATAGTGTGTTACACTAGTAGGCATTTATTGTTTGTGATTATCTATTTAGGAGTGTGTGGAAAAGGAGCGAGACAGACTTAGAGAGTTCTTCGTGTCTGGTCCTGGATGTACATGTGGTGTTACAAGTATCTACTTCAACGGCAAACAAGAAAAGTATGACATTATCTTCAATAATAAATCATATTTTTATCGACAGAAGATCCTAAATCTAATAAACATTTTTAAGTCTCAGTAAAAATTTTGGAAGTATTGTTGATGTCTATTTTTTTTTTATTAAACTAGATAATGTTATGTAAGATATGGCATGTAATATAACATGACTTCTCTAAAGCATGCTGTTTTTCTTGTTTTAGACCAACAGGAAATTCATCATATGAACATCTTTATGGCCAAAAGGTAATTACTGGTGCTTATAGACTCATGATTTATATGAGTTGTATATATCAGCAATGTGTACAAGATTATAAATCTGTGACATGCAAATATATAACAAAAGATTAATATAACATTATTTTGAAAGCTGACCTTTGATGTTCCCTAGATATATACATGGGCATGCATCATGGAGCTTTGAAGTTTGAAAAATCTAAGTACAACTATTTGAGAGAAAAATATTATCAACTTTTTTCCATTACTTCTAGAATTGTTGTCTATATTTCTATAATACTATAATCTTTTTACAAATAATAAGATATTATATGGTAATTGAAAGAATACTGAAACGAAAAATGTACACATAATTAAAATAATATTTCTTTCCTTTCGTTATCTGGTCCCCTTTTTGATTTTTTTGACAGCATGTAGAAGAGACACTTCTAGGGATGAAGTTCAGAGTGTCACCTAGTGCATTTTTTCAAGGTAAATATTTTTTAAATTCTTTAATTTTGGACCATTAAAAGACTGTATAATCAATTACACATTATGTTGGTGAGCTAACATGGAAATTATTTGGTTAGATACAAAAAAGTTCTGGCCCAACATATTTCCACATCTGGTCACTAACACTTTAACCAATTCATCCAACTGAAGACCCCATATTCTACTTAAAGATACTCAATATTATGAATACCTGTTCCAAATTGATCTTATAAAATTGGAACAATAACTCTGCAAAGACCCAAAAGAAGAATATCAGTTCCCCACCACAATGTATGGTGTAACTAATTGTATTAAAGCATTGTTATCTAAGGGCTGTTCCAGAATTAACCACATGGGAGAGGTGGGAGGCATTTGTCAGAGGCCCCACCACCTATCAAATATTAAAACTGATTTAATATAAAGAATGGTAGGCAGATCTGGATGGAACCCCACCACCCATAATATATTAATGCTGGTGCCCCCACCCCTCTCATGTGGTTAATTCTGAAACAGTCTTAAAGTGAGATGAAGGTAAAAACATTCAAATATTTTCTCATTAAAGGATTATATAACATCTAAGAACTGTCATATATCGCATTCACTAACTTAGTTTGATGCTGTTTTACAATATATTGAAAATAAATTCTCACAGAGTTCTTATGTTAACCATTAAATATTTCATATTTTGTAGTATCTTTTATAGTTCATGTTGTTTTGAAAGTGTTTCTTTTTAACCTTCTGATCATAAGTTGAGGAGAACTCGATGGAAAGTTTTCAACAAAGGCTTATACTTATGAATAGATACATTTAAACTTTCTCACCTACATGTACTACACTTGTACTAGAGCAGGCAGAATCACCCACTGGAAGGTTTTTATTATATCTGTGAAGAATGTTCTATAAAGTCAGAAAAAACAGTTTGACAAGAAATGTTGCTCACAGTATGATGTGATGCAGCTGTTCTAGTATATTGACATGTAAAGGTTACTTTTGTTTCTATTTTGCAGTGAACACATCTGCAGCTGAACTACTTTACAGTCAGATTATAGACTGGTGTAATGTGTCGCCTGACACCATAGTACTAGACATATGTTGTGGTACTGGTACTATAGGCCTCTGTGTTGCAAAGGTAATTCTATGTCTATAATGTCCTGTTGACCATGTCAGTCAAATAAAGCTACCATTAAGCTGTACTTTTAGTGTTGTTGTTTCCATTGTTTGGAACCTTTATGTCTTTAATTGTAAGAAGTACAAAATCCTATTAGTGTTTTAAAATCACTGCTTATTTTTTTTATTTCCAAGGGTTTGAGAGATGGATAAAGTCCCATAGGTGTCTTAAATGAACTTTCTCTTCAGTATTGACCATTTCTAAGTATCACTAGTTAACGTTCTTATGCATAGTAGGAATTAAGATCATTTTACATATATAATACAAATGCTACACTTAAATTCTTACTGTTTTAACATATTACAAAGAATTTTACGAATTTGAGTTGTGTAATATTGTAAGCATCTTTAGTAGTTATCACTTTGTGTGTCTGTCATTCTTTCTGTCTTTTATTTGTCTGTTAGCCATTCTTGTAAACATTGTTTCTCACTAACTACTGTTAAAATACAATCACTTGAAAATGCATCCATACATCAAATATGACGGGAAGATTTGCTTTTTTAATACCATAGATTTGACATGGGATCAAGTGCTTTTGCTGTTTGTATGATCAACATTATGTTTATAATTTCAAGTATAAGTATTTAGATTTTAAGAACATTTAAAGGTGATCTGCATCTATATATAATATCTGAAGTACTGACTACATTCTCAGAGATATGATAATTTTACTTGTTCACTATTTCAGAAAGTTTCGCAGGTGATAGGTATAGAGATGTGTGAGGAGGCCATAAATGATGCAAAGAAAAACGCTGAAATAAATGGTAGGTACTCGCACAAAGTGTTTGATGGGAGAATGCTTGTGATTAACAGTAGTTAAGTGTGCACACAAAAACCTCAAAAAATTGCAAAGGCTCTTTATTATAGAATGTGGTATTCACATTCACAGATTGTGTTGGAATGATAGATTCACTCTCAAACGTTTTTAATCACAGATAGTTATCATTAAGTAATTAGTTGGTTCACACATTTAAAGCGGGATCAAAGTTTCGATACTTGTACACTATTTGTGTGTATAAGTGTGTTGCTTCATTGTATTATGATTCCTGTACATGACTTATAGTCTAATGTTTGTACTCTTGCAGGTGTTGATAATGTTAGATACATATGTAGTAAAGTTGAAGATGCTATAAAGTATACACTGAAGTCCTTAAGAACACCAAATGTTGTAGCTGTAGTTGATCCGCCAAGACCAGGCTTACGTAAGTTATAAAACAAGTTCAATTGTCACAAATGTTTCGTAGAATGTCTCCTTATGATATTTAGTTGTGTACAAGTGAAAAAAGTGTGTTAAAAAAAACAAAACAAGCAATCTTGAAAATTCTTGTGTTATTGTACCTTTGGAACTATAGATCATGGGAACACAGGACTTTAACAATTAGATGCATTTGAAATTTTTAATTTTGATGCTCAAAACTTTTACTGTTGTTAGTCTTCTAAAAAGATTGGCCAGTGAACTGTTTCTAAAGAAAATAATTTATTTGTATTTAAAGATCAGTCTGACAGTATAAATAATTTGAAGTTGTTAAAGCTGGGACATGGGAATGAAATTTGACAAACTTTCTCTAGTTAGATAAATGTCTGTAGTTTGTTTTGATTTAAACATCCTGTTGACCGATAATTTTCTTTTTGTTTTGTAGATTCAAGTGTGTTTCAAGCATTGAGGAGGTCTCCACATATCACAAAAGTAGTGTTCGTGTCGTGTAAACCCACAGCAATTCTCAATAACTTTGATGAGTAAGTAAAACAAGTGTTTATAATGGATGTTTTGTAAAGAAGACGTTGAACACACTCTTTGTTATTAAGTCTTTGTCTTTCATATATTATTCTAAGCATCCCTAGGACATGCCCAGTAATTCAAGGTAGTTCCATGTTTGACTATGCCAAAGGAAAAGTTTGAAAAAAGATAAAAATAAGTTTGATTTCAAAAATCTTCATAACAGCTACAGATACCAGTAGATAGGTATTTGATGTGTATCATCCTTGGGTTATAAAATGTGACCCAAGGGTCAATGATGGGGTCATACCTAGAGATCAAAATTGAACCAAGGGTACTGTGTTACTGGCTGGTGTTATTTATTTCAATATTATTCATCTCAAACGACAAATCTCAGAATTTTGATAATTCCCATATTGAAAACTCAAGTTATGGACATTCTAGTTTCTACCAGTTTCTATCCGTGTGCCATTCCTTTAATGGGGCCACAGCCTTAAATATTTCCAGTGATAAAATTTGGAGTTTTTAGTGTAAATTTTCCACTCTAGATTTTAAAGATTTCTATACATAACATTTTGAACATGTTTCTTGTATTTTTTTAATTAATGATTTTACATTTAGGGATGGATTGGAAAAATAAGGTTGGGTATGCAATACTTAACAATCAAATTTTGTTGTTGTTTTTAGCAGGGTTTCAAATATCATCCTTCTGAATACTCTTACAATCAATAAAGGAAAATGTTTATTATAATATTAATGAAAAGTATACACAATGCTGATACTCAGAAACTTTGTTTTATTTCAGTTTAACAAGAGCAGTTTCTAAGAGATGTAAAGGGCCCCCATACAAACCAGTCAAGGCTGTACCTGTAGATATGTTTCCACAAACAAGACACTGTGAACTTGTAGTTCTTTTTGAGAGAGAAAAAGCATATGAAGATCCATACGACTCAGCATAGTGTAACCAGGATTTTTCTTATATGAGAGATCATGTTGTAGTTAAATTTCCTATAACATATGAACTGTTATTTTGTGGCTATCTTACATGACCAAGGCATAGTGAACTTAGTACCACGTGATGGATTCTAAATATTTGATGGGCTATCCACTTGGATTTAAGTATTACATGATAAATTATGGAATACTGGTACTGATTTGTTAACCATAATAATGGATTAAACATATCAAAAAATAAGTTCTGGAATATTGATTCATGGTTAACCACATATATTAGAAATATCACATGATAAATTTAAGTATCATGTTTTAACTCCTGGAATATTGACTGGCTAACAACATGGGCTTAAACTATCACAACTTTAATTCTGAAATATGGTTGTCTAATTATATGAACAAAAGGTATTAAATTCTGGAATATTGATAGGCTTAACACCTCCATGCTCCAAACTCACAGTATCTTCCAAGTCAGGCACTATGGAAGCTTGCTTGACACATTTTTATCTTCTTGTTTTGCAATGATTTATTGAAAATTAGACAGTCACTGTGTTACAAAAAACTGTGATGTTTTTGTCCATTTGGGTCTGTCCCTCTGTCCTTCTGTCCCTCTGTCCCTCTGTCCGTCTGTCCATCTGTCGCGCTTTGGTTTCCATGCTCTAACAGCTCTAAAAATTGTCCGATTTCATCTAAATTTGATATGCAAGTACACAAGGACAAGACTCAGGATAAGTTCGAAGGCCAATGTGATTCGTGCATATTTACGCATATTAATTAGGTAACTAAATTCTCATTGGTTAATCGGTTTCCGTGCTCTAACTGCTT
>JAUMGZ010092225.1:0-17953 GCA_032359645.1 Pododesmus macrochisma
TATTGAATCACATCAAGTCTGCACTTTTTCAGATACCAAACTTTGACACGAAACTCTTACATCCTATGCGTTTAAGATTTAAAAAAGAGCCAATAATCTGTACGAGACACCCTCGTCCATAATCCCAGGTCTAGCTCGTAAGCAATCATCATAAATGTACGCTTTAGAGAAAAAGAATCTGCATTTAGGATAGACAAAACCTCGGTAAATCGACGCTACAATGCCAAAGAAGGAAAGATGGTGGAGGTACAAATCACGATGTAACGAAGGACAAAAACCACACCCCTGTACTACTAAAATATTGTCTTGCAAAATTCTTTTAATGCAGTCAAAACAGGAATAGTTTAACGTATTCCACTGGACACGTGTTTCGAACAATATTATAGTAGTAGTATTTAATCTCAGGTGACCTATTGTGATCGTTCTTTGTCCGTCGTCGTCCGTCGCACAGGCGCTTATTTACTGGATAATTAGATTTTTCTTGATTATCAAATATGTCTTGATTGTGTATGTTCATGTGATTGCGTCATCCTGGAATTTGACCCGCAATCACATGAACATACACACTCAAGACATATTTGATAATCAAGAAAAATCTAATTATCCAGTAGATAAGCGCCTGTGGTCCGTCGTGCGTCGTGTGTAAACTTTTCACATTATCAACTTCTTCTCGTGAACGGCTGGCCCAATTACGGCATGATTTGGTAGGAAGTATCCCCATGGGAAGCTGCTTCAAGTTTGCGCCTAAACAGGGGCTGGCTCCCATAGTGGCCCAATAAGGGGCAAAAAGGGGTAAAATTGGGCGTGTTTTTAAAAATAGTCTTCTCACAAACCAATGCTCTGATTACTTTCATACTTGATATGTATGATCCTTAAGTCAATGTTTACAAGTTTGCAAACGAAAACAAAATATGTGCATAAACGAACCACGAGGGGTACTTCAGTCAACATGGGGTATTTTTTTCACATTTTCGTCTTCTCGTGAACAGATGGCCCAATTTCAACCAAATACTGTAGAAAGTATCCCCATGGTTAGCTGCTTCAAGTTTGCGAATAAAAAGGGACTGGGGCCCTGTGGGGGCCCTGAAGGGGCAAAAAGGGGTAAAATTAGGTTAATTTTTAAAAACAAACAGATGCTCTGATTACTTTCATATTTGATGTGCATGATCCCTTAGCCAATGTTTACAATGTTTGCGAACAGAAAAAAAGACTGTGAATAAACGAACCACTAGGGGCGCTTCAGTGGACATAGGGTATTTTTCACATGTTCAACTTCTTCCCAAGAACCGCTAGGCCTATTTCAACCAAATTTAGTAGAAAGTATCCCCATGAGTAGTTGCTTCAAGTTTGTGAATAAAAAGAGGCTCGTCCCATAAGGGGGCAACAAGGGATAAAATTAGGTTAATTTTTAAAAGAATCTTCTCACAAACCAATGCTCTGATTACTTTCATATTTGATATGCATGATCCTTGAACCAATAAGTGCATAAAATTTACCCCTAGAGGCGCTTCAGTCAACATTGGATATTTTTGCACATTTTAAACTTCTTCTCAAGAACCGCTTTGACTATTTCATCAAAATAATGTAGAAAGTATCCCCATGGGTAGCTGCTTCAAGTTTGCGAATGAAAAGAGGCTGCCCCCATAAAGGGTCAAAAGGAGTAAAATTAGGTTAATTTTTAAAAATCTCACAAACCAATGCTCTGATTACTTTCATATTTGATTTACATGCTCCTTGACCCACGGTTTACAAAGTTTGCAGATGACAAAATATCTGCGCACAATCGAACCACTAGGGGGTGCTTCAGTAGACATAGGGTGTTTTTACAATTTTGACTTCTCCAAGACCACTGGGCCTATTTCAACCAAATTTATAATTTGTATGCAGACCATAACTGGTAAAAATGTTTGACTTGGATTGCTCAGAGACCGTTAAGGCCCATTGGGCCTCTTGTTTAAATTTAAGTTGCTGTCCCTATTAATGTCCTTCCTATTCTACAATATGACACCAAATTTACCCCATTAACACCTATAGTCTCCGATAGTCTTCAAGGTCACTAAGAGGTCATGGTGTAGGTAGTTATTGGACGTATTCCTATTTCAAAGTGATTTGTGAATGAATAAATCATGTAACACTGCGAGTCTCTCGGATAACCTTCTCTGTTCTCTGAAGCAATTGACACAGAAACATCACGTCGGGTGACACATGTGTAGCAGGAACATCCTTATTTCTTCACGGGCACCTGGTTTTGCTCCTCCTTTTTGTTAAATAGATTTTCACGTTGTTTCCTTTTTTAGTTAATAAATGAACTTTGGTTCTTTTTTCTGTGTGCCTCCCGCATTTACCTTTTATGTTCCCATGACCATGGACTTGCATCTTTTGAGTATCGTTTTGGTTTTTCGTACTTACAACTTTAATATCCTTTCACTATTGCTAGTCTCAAAGATGTCATATACTAGTATCGTTGTACATTATATGTAAAATATTTTATTCTAATGCAGTGTACTTCTAGATTACTGACCTCCAACATATATTTTCATACTCAATGTCAGTTGTGTGTACTTCCATATTTTATAAACCTTAATTGAGTAATAAATTTAAAAACAAAATATAAACAAATAAAAACATATTTACAATTTATCTTTATTTTGGGCATTTTTATAACAATTTGACATAAAAGTGCTTGATGTACAATAGAACTGTAAAACATAATTTTATTCTAGTAGTAAAAGCATATTTTCTGAATAAAACAATTTGCTCTGGAAACAGAAGGAAATAATAAAAACAGTTTAAATGCGAACATATTCAACACTATTTTAAATGCAGCTTTTATATTGAAATGCCAAGTTCTTTGAATATATTTAAATGTTATTCAGTATCCACACGAATCTTACTATATATACATTTGGTCATTGACATATACCCTTTAGACGATAACATAAAGTAATTTTTATTAATTAAAAGGTTTATATCGATGAAGTTGTTTTTGAAATTGTATTTGGTTATAGTATTATTCATTGTTTTGAACCATTTTTGAAAACATAATTTTTTCGGATTTTCATACGTTTGTCATTTGATTTTGACACATTTTTGACAATCTCATTTGACTACTAAGTATTCAATATTTGACCTTACTCTCGCCAAAATGATGTTGATTGTCATAATTATTAACATTATCTTGAATCAATGGTATGTATATAGACAACAGCATGATGACCATCTATGTTAGCTACATCTAGAACTATTTACAACTAAATTGACTAAAACACACACCAACATTCACACATATTATGTATTGTTTTAACGCTGTATTGATATTGCTATATTCAAGCATCCAGGGTTGTATATATTAGCACATATAACTTTTGTCATGGTGTCTTAACCTTTAAGCATTACATGCCAACATGCCAACATATAACATTTATTTATTTCAAAACTTTTCAATTTATTACATGCCAGAAAATAACATAGGCTGATTACATGCCAAAAAGTGATATTTATTTATAACAGTTAGTTAGTTTGTCACTATTATAGTAAATAAATAATAAACTGTGAAAGAGATTCTTGATATAATACAATGTTCAAATGAAAACAATTCAACTGTTATCTAGATGTCAGGGCTTGTTTGTTAATATTTCGATTAAAAAGATTGTTTAAGCTTATTATTTTAAAACAAGAAATACATATTACAAAACACAATCAGTGGATTTGAGCATGACATATAAAAAACTAAAACCAATATTAACAAGATGTTCACTCAAACAGGAGACCTACATAGAAGATTACGTGGCAGTTAAAACCGTATCTAACGGTGAATAGCAGATTTAGATAACATATTAGCTACTCAATAATTCCTCTGTGAAATCTTACAAAGGCCTACCTTAAATATATTTATCTTTTGCTTAAAAAGGAATACTAAGGAGTAAACAGAAATAATATAAAATCATTGTATCACAAAATTAACCTACTGGTATCTAAATTGTAAAAAATTGGAAATAAATGTAAGACTATTTATCAATCGGTATGTACAAGTCTACAAGTCACAATATATTTCATTCATGATTGCTTTCGTATCCCTATGTGTATGTGTGTAGATGAATGACATATTTACATAAGTGAAAAAGTATTCGTTTTCTCAGATTTACACCCATCTCCATTAGCATTAGATCCTACCAACACTTCATGTATACCCTTCCTTACTATGATTAAAAGTTTTCCCCATTATATACAACAACACCCATACAGTGGCACTATCACTTTATGAAAATGATTGTGATAAAATTAATGTACTAGAATGATATGGAATTTGAATTTAGTTTCTGAATATATGTATTCATTATGTACAAATATGTTGTCCTTTGACTGAGAAAAGTCAGGGTCAATTGCAAAATAAAAGAAATGCATAATATATCGACCTGCTAAGAGTGTACAGAAAGTAATTTATTTCTTTAACATCAAATATAGAGATCCTACGTCCAAAATTATTCCGAATTTGATTAAAATAACAGTTTGTAATACAATTTTCAATCTTTGAAATCATGTGGAGTATCTTCACACAGATATATTAAATATAATTAAGAATTTTGGATAGTTATCTAATAATGCTAAAAATCATCTTATCATATTTTTTCTTCATGTACTTTGACAGAAAACAAACTAAGAAACACAATCTATATAACACACACAATGAGTCCTATAATGTACAGTTATCACTATGAATCACCATTCTTTTCTTTTTGCAATTCAACACTTCCAATATTAGATGTAAATGTTGGTAAAATATCTTCCATTTTTTCATTTAATAGTGTGGCATCACATCCGGAATTAGACTGAAGTATGTTTATTTTACTTAAATCTTCTCCATTTCGTATCTGGTGTGGTCTCAACTGGGGTGTAGTGGTCTGTAGAAATCTCTATAAAAATAATACAATGCAGAGTAATTTTAGTTCACGGGTCACTAGATTTTTACCACATTTTAAATAATCAATACAAATTTTAAAGACAATTATTTGTTAGACTTGAAAAGAAATTTAAATACATGTATGAGAAGCCATATGTCCTGTATAAGTGAAACTATATCTCAATATGTTTTGGCAACAAATGTTAATTAATTTGTAGCAAGTTTTTTTATGGGTGGAAAAATTATGAACTTGCAAACTTTTGGAATATGATTTATCCAAAATGAATTATTTCATCTAACTGTCGCTCTTACTTTTTGCAATTTGCTAATAACACGAGATGGATTATTTCATTAATTCTTGTTACACACATTGACATATGGAAACTCAGATTCATCATACCTGTTGAATAGTTCCTTCTGCGTCCCATAGCCGTTTGATCATTATGATTGGAATCCATATAACTGATATCATTGCAAGACTCCAACCAACAGCTATGGCCCAACTGGGATACACATACGTAACTGATTTTCTCTTGTATTCAAGTTCAGAGTAACTTATTGCTCCAAGTATAAAAATACCCTACAATTAGCAAAAAATGGTCTAAAGAAGGCTTTAACTCTAAAAGCAGACTACATGTGACAAACATAAACTACCAACAAACATGGAAACAAAATAAAGTGGAATGACATTAGTTATATGAATATAAGTTCAATTCAATGAGATCAAAAGCATAAGTTTTTTTCTTATTTCAGGTATATTAAATATATTTCCTTTAAATATGGGATAATTAAAAAACTTTGCCTGCAGATAATGCTTAAATATACAAAAAGTAGATGAACATAAACAAACATGCATGGATTTATGCAGAAACTTTATTTTTTACAGGATGAAGAAGTGTGGAAAAACATATTAAAAGGTAAATATATTCTAAGAATTCATGAACTGTTATTTGTATTTAGATTTAGAACACATTTGCTTATTGTTAAATATTTACATATAATATGCAAGTGTTCCATATACAGTGTTTGTTTTGATGAAAAAGTGAAGTTGAATAATGTTTGTGCATTGCAGGAGAATCAAAAATAAATATAATAAATAAACTTGTGTATGAACAATGACTTTAATCCTTTGTGTATACCAATTCAAGTATGTTGTAAAAGTGTTTGATCTCACATTTAACTGAAATTTCAACACGTCTTTACACATGTATTCATCCGTCTACCTTAGTGAGAGATCGACATTTCTTATATCATCGAATACTTTCGAAATATATCATTCCCCTTATTTTCCGTAATTATTTTCGCATACCCATGTCTGTAGTTTTTGAGAATAATCCGCGAATAATATATAACCAACGAAAAACGACACTGAATGACATTACTATTTAGAAATTATAAATTCCGCCAATAATTGATGCCGGAAATTGTTTTAAATTCATAAAACGTAAAATCTCTATCAACAAAACTTAAAAAAAACTTTCTGAAAAGAATTACATAAATTTAAATATAATATAATACTGTCGTTTGAATAAACTCCTTGTTTAGCCCAGAGATATATTGGAACTAAGATTAATGAGTAATACATACCATTGTGAACATCGGGGTGATGACCATCCATACTACTTGTGTCCATTTTGGCAGTCTATATCCAAACATCATTTCCAAGTTGTCATAAAATCGATTTATGCCTACAAGGAAAACAACAAAACAGATAAAGCCAATGCTACAAACGTCAACGAATCCCATATTAATTGCATATCCAATAACGCAGTATTGTTATTAAGACGCAGATCAATTTACGACATGTTTTAGGTGATACAGTGAATAGACTTAAGAGTGAAAACACAAACACCTAATCATTTCAAGGGAGAGATTGTGCGTGTTCAGTTTACATCTTTAACATTAACGGTCTTAAAGGTCGTCAATGACAAATAATACGACGCCTTGTGTGGTAACATTTTGGTAATCTAAATTTACTTAATCTGCTCTGTTTTTTATAATATGAAAATGATATATTTCGAGATATTGTTACTACATTAATATAACATAATGACTAATATTAGCGTCATGATATATGTCCTATAAGTATATTTTTGCCATCAATGAATGTGCTAAAAGTATAAATACATGTATAAAACGCTATCTAGGCCTTCATTGTGAAGGCACGAGTCTTTGTAAATGAAATAAAGGTGAATATTATAAATAACCTGCCAGTCTAGAATGTAATGCAAATTATCATTGTATGCATGAAACACTGAAATGAAGAAGTGTTTTCTGTAAAAAAAAATTGAAAGACTTACTTTGAAGAATGGCACATTGACGTAAACACCACAAGATGGATGTTAAGAACGAGAGGAGGTACAAGTGTTCAACATTATTTGTGAATAAATGTACCACATATTATGAATGATAATCAATGATAAGGGACAACTGTACTTTAAAGTACCAAATCCTAAGACAAATCCTAAGACAAAATAGGATTCAAATTAACCCAGGTTGACAATTGCTTTTGAAAATTTATAAGTTATAAGAGGTAAAGAATTGACAAAGGCTTAAAATACAAATTTAATACTCCATACTGACATTACAGGACTTACACAATAACATGGAATTTGGAATACATTAAACCTTAAACCAAGACCAAATAAACATATAAATTCATTTAACTTTCAACAAAATCCATATTTGAAGCACAGAAAAATAAATGATAAAACAGCATCTACCACACTAAACAATAGTTTCAAAGTAAAAACAAATTTAATTCCTTCTTAGAAATAGAGAATACTGCTGCAGACCAGCAGAAAACCTCCAGGATTTCACAGAAACACAACACACAAGTTAACCTGGCTGTACAACAACTAACAATCGGCAATAAACTTCCAGGATTTCACAAAAAACAAAACACACAACTCAACATATCGTAATACAATAACTATCAGCAACCAATTTAAAAGGAAAAAAACAATACATTTGTGTTTCATCTTGTCCATGTACTACACAAAGTGCCATTCAATATATCACGCCATTTACCATTTCATTGAACACTTTCTTTATGCATTTTAGTACTTTTTCGTTTTTGCATTACACCCTAATCCGTAAGGCTATATTGTAGGTTATATATTAAGTAATATTCTTGTCCTAAAGAAAAAAATAGCTGATGTACAGCTATTGTGAAAAGAGTAAATCGTTTGTCAAAGAGAGTAACAGTGAGCATAAAAGAAAATAACCACGACATTCAATATATCAAAGTGTAATGATAGCATATGTAAATGCACCAATTCATCTTTCAAGACACATTTATACATTTTCACACATGGTCATATAATTTGTGGGACAAGGGATACAAGGATATCATCATCACGTCCGGTCAGCAGTGCAAGTCTAACGCAGTAGTACAGACGGATATTAATGTATAGAATTAGAGTTAAGTTGACGTTAGTTGTTCGAAGTTTGTTAAATACGAAATATCACAACACGTGTTAAAGTGATCAATGTCGTCGTTAAAGCAAGTTATTTATTGGTGACAGTTTTCAGTGTGCAAGTTTGTGATTTTATACAACAGGATGTCACATTTTAAATAGGTATACTGATCATTATGTCCATGTCCGTTTGGACTCTCAAGTTTAAAACTATTAAAAAGCTTACAGAGTTACGGTATCACAGTGAGTAAGATTTAGCAGTAAACTCCAATTTAATGCAAGATCATTAGGTACATACTGTGAAAACGCACAGACAGAAGAATGTTCCATAAAAAGATTGTGTTGTAAAGTCACAATTTAGCTTACTGATTTCTTTAGGTTTAAATTTCCGGGTTTTTGTAAAAACTAAAAGGCAAATATATTCAGTACTTGTACATTTGGAATGTTGTCGTTGCCTCAACATTGCCCTAAAAACGGCATCACTATTTGATTGTAATTTTGACTATGCCACTATTTGATTGTAAGTTTGACTAGGCTATAACTATTTTGTATCTTATAACACTAATACTATTTTGGTATCTACTTAATTCCAACGTTCGTTTCCACTCCTTTATAAATACAATTCGATTTTTTTTAAAAAATATATTTTGAGAGACAGTTAAAGTTTCATGAAAATGTATAAAAAGCTGAGCAAGTTTGTCCAATACATCACTTTACATACACCTGACACGAAATGTCTTCATAGTTAACACTGCAATAACTCACTATTGGTTTATCTGTTCCAGGTTATATGAATAGCAAGATGGTTAGCAACAAACGTAATATATTATGACTTGTTAACATGTATGTAAGAAGAAAGGATGTGGACATTATGTGCAGGGTTTAGAAGTAATGTTAATTAGCTTTTTATTAGTTTCCTATTGCAAAAGTTATAAACCTCACAAAAAGTTATATTCCCAAACAATAAAATGTATCTTTGGCATACCTATTATGTCCACGTACCTGGATATTGATATACCCCTAGTTGCCATAATATGGTCTCTTCCAGAAAGGCGAAATGGGGAAACACATGAGCCCAGGGGAGCGGCGGCAGGCGAAATGGGGACAATTTAGGGGCCAGATCAGTAAATGTTTGCCGCCATAATAAAGAGATTCTTCCGGTTTTTTCTAAATCAAGCCAAGTTGGCAATACTCCAGAAAACAGTAATGCATTCATTAACGTATTTTATGTAAATAAAAGGCATTCACGGTTTGAGCAATTATTTCTGATTAAAGTTAATGAATGCAATTTAAAAGAAGTGTCTTTTAATAGCTATAAGTGCTGTTGAAAACCAGAAGCATCTCTTTCAGGGAAAACATACCGTAGATGTAAGATACCACGATGCACTCGAAGAAGGCAACAACAAGAACAATACGGCTGGCCGAGTAGTAGTCGAATAACTGAAATACATACATTCCGCCCTGTGGACGGATTTATCCTTTAGTGCATAGCAAATCATTAAAATATACCTAATAACCTCAAATTCTAATTCTAATTTCCCACACTACATTAAGTAATAAAGAAAATATTCATGTTATTAAACTTTGCTTCCCCAAATGCCCGATTTCCATACCCACAAAAGCAGCCTAATTAAATTGATATATAATTGGTTTCTCTACATAGAGTTAATTCCCCTTAAATTAAAGCTCTTACATTAATCTAGAACTAATCATCAAATTTGAACCATGTATTGACATTGTTTCTATGTTTCGAAAAGCACGATGCATACAGTGGTGTGTAAAACAGATTAAAAACAACCATAACAAATGAATACCTGTGTAACCATGGAAAGGCCTATCAACAATTTGACTATGCAAATTAGACCAGTGAATATTTCCCTCCTTTTGCCACGTCTGAGATAGTTAGGAAATCGATCAACAACAGCTGTAACAAAACCTTCAACGCCAACGAACTGAAAATAGAAACAAACATTGTAGTTGACCAAAAAAAAAATGATTATGTAGCATCAAAACGAAATTCTCAAGTTACCTCTGTTTAAATCAAGAGTTTTATGCAGTCACTGTTTAAACAAGGGGATGGTATAAACAAATCTGGGACAAACATTTTCCAAAGAGCAATGTCAATCTTCACATCTATTCCATTATGAAGCTAGTAAACTAGGACTAACTCAGACATATTTAAATGTCCTTTTTACAGCGAATTGAATGCGTTCTACAAATCCCAAATTACATGTTTAAGCCTATTATTAAATCGTTATATCATACCTGACTATCAAGACCTAAAAGCAGCACCATAGCAAAGAAGAGACATGACCAGAGTGGGGCGACAGGCATCTGGCTAACAGCTTCTGGATATGCTATAAATGCAAGACCTGGTCCTGATTCTGCAACGTCAGCAACTGAAATTCCTTGTTGTTTGGCCATAAATCCAAGTACAGCAAATATCACAAAACCAGCCAATATACTAGTAAAACTATTTATAGCAGCAAAAGTAAAGCTGTCTCTGTAAAGAATGAAATTTTATTTTAATAGGCTGATGAATACAATATCCAATTTTCTTTACAATATTTGAAGTATCTGAAATCTAGAGTCAGTACAGATAGTTTCACTTATAGACAATTATTCATATTTATAGACAATTATTCATATTTTATATTATTTCGTTTTGAATACCATATAATTAAAACAGTTTCTTTAAAACTGTATAAACATACCTGAGTGAATTATGGTTAAATCGATTGTAACTTCCAAGAGCTGTAAGTGTTCCTAAACTGATTGAGTACGAGAAAAATATCTGTGTTCCTGCATCTACCCATACCTGTGAAAGAAACAGAAATATTTTCATATTTACATGTATACATATATATATATTATATAGATGTAAAAAATATGTACATGAGTGCATTTAATGCATTCAGTAGCCTTTATCAAGAGTATACAACTCATGGGAAAATCTGAACATTCACACAGAAACATAGGTTACCAAAATAGATACTTAATGAAACTCGTACAAGCATTCTTTACCAATTGTTAAATTTTAAACTTATTGGGTTATTTCGTTAAATTACAAATGTGATCCATATGTGTACAGACGTACCTGAGGGTCAGCCAGACGACTCCATTCTGGTAAGATGTAGTACTTGATTCCATCCATGGCGCCATCCAAAGTGACCGCTCGTATTAACAGTACGAACATGAGAAGATAAGGACTCGTGGCAGTGAAGTACATCACCTGAGAGGAAAACGGTCAATATTCAAACACAACTCAGTCTATATCTTATTTCTAATTTTCGAAATGGTCATGCATTTTGATAATACAAAGAAATTACGTTACCTTTACAAAAGTTTCTTTTACAATGAATTATATTGAATAATATATTAAGTTTTCCTCAAAGATAGATGTTTTAAATTATTAAATTCAGTTTCAGTTATTGAAAAATTAATTGAGAATGAATGAACGTTTAAGGGATGAATTTTTTTTCATTTATGGAAAGGTCCGAAATTTAAAATGCTGGAAAATAAATCAAAATTAAGGAGAATCCCACGTTGAGCTGTGCAAAAAAGGGCGAACATATATCAACATGGACTTTATTTAAATTACATTGGTTATAACAGTAAAGGCATTCATCCTCAATCCTCCATCCGTTAGGGCTTCTATGTAATTATCACAATATCTTTTTTCAAGAAAAAAATCAAATCAAATTGCCAAAATTGTTCAAAAGTGATGAAAATTCATCTTAAAAATTTCAGTCCTAAATGGTTAAAAATAGGGTGTGGTATCCCTTTTAGGAATCTGTTACCACTCCCAGTAAATCACCTTTCCGGAGGATTTTATGCCTTTCCATATGCAGAAATAGACGATGATCCATGCTACTAAGAGGCACAAGGCGAGGTCCCACTTGACGTTGCCAGGGCTGTCCACCCCGTCTGTAAGCTGCAGGACTTTCCGCCTGAAGAAATTTTAGGCATTAACTAAATATTGGGGTTCGACCGTTTGATACTAACGCACCAAAAATAGACATGCGTAGTTCATTGGTCTGATTGACATGATCAGAGTTAGTAGGAAGCTTTCAAGCCTCGATAAAGCAGAAAAAATTACTTTCACCAGTACTTGCAAGAATAGCTTGCAAGCGTCCATAACGCCCCATATGAAAGCGAAATGAATTAATTCTTACATAAATAAACCGAAACAAATTATCTATATAATTATATATTTCATAAACAAAATCGAATTTTAGAAAGAGAAAAAAAATATGCTTGGTTTGTGATGGTTAATGCTGCTTAAGTATATATTTACAAAACACACGTATTCATACATGAACATTTAATACATTAAGGATAAACAGATATAAATGGAACAGCATTCTAACATATGTACATCAGCATATGATACTTATCGACCCGGCGATAAATGGCCGACATCTGTTGCGAGATTATATTTAATGCATAACGTAAAGTACAATACGTGATGTTAACAGTGTTTATTTTTTAATTGAAGTAAACAGAGGAAGAAATAAACAGAGGAAGGTCCAAGCCAACATCTATAATAAATGTAAAAGACAGTTTAATCCACATGCTTCCCTGTTACTCATCTGAAATAGAATAAATCCAACAGCTTCTACCCATGGTACCATGCCCACAAAAAAAATATAAGCACCTCGATAATCTGCTTAAACTGGAAACAAGAAAAAATTGTCATATCAAAACCAAAGTTCGAAAGGTTTGTATTTCCTATCAATTATATACTCAGCAAAAAAGGTTAATAACTTAACTAGTTATTCTGGCTTATCCAAACATTGATTACATAAAGATGATATATTATTGGAGCAGACATCGCTCAGTGTGACGCGTTCTTTTTATTGAAATCGGTCAACCGTAGCGAACGGCGGGCATTCTCTATGTTGAAATTAACTTTATCGGTTAGCTCGTGATTAACATGGCCATTTTTATATGTTTTTTCTTCAGTTGAGACAATATTTGAAAAACGTCAATGTCGCGTTTGTCGAAAGATGGTAGAAAGCGCGACGTCGGTAAGCTGCATGCTGGTTTAACGCAACGTCACGTTGATCAGCGAGACTCGGTTGCTCAGTTAAAAAGGCAACTACTCACTAACTGCTTCATCCAGATTCTAGCATAACGCGCGTAACAACCCAAAGTAAAGACTGTTATTTACGCCTAATGCACGCGGGAAACAGGTTTGTACGAGCTGCAGTAACTGCAAGAACCTTTTTTCTCGCCAAGGCGTGTCACAGACGAGGTATGGAACCGTTTAAAAGTAAGCCCCTTTCGTCGCCAACGCCAATATAAGGGTCCTATTTCGATGCGACGTCACCATGTTAACCGTGTTCTATTAAGGATAAAATCAAGCATGCGTAATTCACAATTAAATCGCACAGAAAATGAATCTTCAGTTCCAAAATGAAATTCTACATACATTAAAATTCAAACAACAACTGTACCTTGTTATCCTTAATGTTTGCCGAGTATATAATCTACTCTTACAGTTCAACTTAATCAGAAGCTTAATCGTGTAATTTCTGCACATTAAATCTTTGAAGTGAAATTATAGATGGATATTTTCAGTTGGTGTGGCAATCGCCTTCAATATCCCTCCAAATGAGCAACTTCAGTTATGAGAGCATAACTGCAGCATGTGCCAAATCACCGCGTTCTCGCTCGAGATATGTGAATGCGCGTAAAATAGTCCCGGAGGAAACATTAGTTTTAAACTTTTCAAACACCTCAATAACTATTAATTTATTGTTATTGTTTTTAATTTAAAGACAAACGAAAATATAAGTAACAAACTGCATAGATGTCGCATACCTACTGGTATAACTGCAGCATGTGTCACAGACAAACTTTTTAGCGCTCCATGATATCTAACAGTAGGTCTGCAACATCTATGCAGTTTATTGCTTAAGTATCAAGTAAATGTGTAGGGTAATATTAGACACAAGTCACGGTGAATAATCATGCATATGTTAAGATAATAACACAGTTCTTAACAACAGTCTCGGTTCACCCGTTAAACACAATAAACTGCTTAAATGTTGCAGACCTACTGGTATAACTGCAGCATGTGTTACAGACAAACTTGTTAGCGCTCCATGATAAGTTTGGCTGTGAAACATGCTGCAGTTATTGGTACCAATAAGTCTGCAACATCTATGCAGTTTATTACTTATATATTTTCGTTTGTCTTTAAATTAAAAACAATAACAATAAATAAGTAATTATTAAGGTGTTTAAAACGTTAAAAATTAATGTTTTCAGTGGGAAAATTTTACGCGCATTCACATGTCTCGAGCGCGAAAGCGGTGCTTTGGCACGTGCTGCAGTTATGCTCTCATAACTGAAGTTGCTCATTTGAAGGGATATTGAAGGCGATTGCAACACCAAATGAAAGTATAAGCATACAACTTTCATTTTAAGTTATATAGATAAACATTTATATCTAGTTTTCGTCATACATTCTTGACGGCGTCTTTGTTAGCTTGGCGAATTCCTCTCAAAAATTATTGATGTTTCCCTTTTAAATTGCAGTTATTGGTGGTATGTCTCGGTTAAAAAGATTTCACGCTGCATGCATAGATTGTTTTGAATTGTCATCTCATTATGTTATCTTCCTTGTCACGTGAAACTCTAGCATATAGGAGCACAAAATATACAACTCAGCCCAACAGAAATGACATAAAATATTCAAAATGTACACACACTTAAGGAAAATGAAAGAGGCATCTCTTCTGCATGTCTGCATAATAAATGAACCATTTAGTGTCAACTTACATTAGGTGACATAGGCAGAAATATCATCATTGCAATTTATTTTATTCTCTTTACATTCAACAAAGCGCACCTTGTGTCATTGAAGATTTCAAGTATCATTAATGTGTGTCTGGAAAACCAACATATACTTCATATCATCAAGCAAATATTTACAAGAGAATACACATACAAACATATCAGTAAACGTACATCAGTATTAACAAATAATTTTGATATAAAACCCTTGCAGCATTAACCATCACAAGCATTCATATTAATAATATCAACATCACCTATATACATGGATACATTTATGTCCTATGTACTATCCTCATCAAGTATGTGCTATTAGAACACAATAAACTTATAGCCATAAAATAAATTAATCAAAAACTAAACAATAAATTAATTAGAAACAAAAATCTAACTTCAGTTTCTGAATCTACCTTGTTTGTAAGTTTAAAGATGCTTAAATTTTCTTTATTCAAAAAATAAAAATACTGATCCATGTACACTGTGATCAAATTCTTGTTTTGTATGATAACACTAGAGTGCAGTTTTCGCGATATTACCGACAAGGCGGTGAGTCCAGGGATGTAGGCAGGCTGCATTGGTGGGCTTGGGAGAAGAGCTGCCCGTAGTTCCTGAAAAACTTTAAGACATGATACACATCGACAAAAATGGTAAAATTTGGAGTAATGTACATAATCTTTAAATAACTGAAAACTCTACTCACTCCCAGAATTCTGTGACCGGGTCGCACACTGGACCATTCCTAGTAATAACACCTGTCGCGTTATTCACCAATGTGGTCGCTACATTGCTGGCATTACTGATGGATGCAATTAGACTCGTGGCTACTGTTGTAGGTACGTTCAGAATGACTTCGAGAGTTTCGTTCAAGGTTGTAGAATTTTCACGAACAGCACCATACTGCTTCCGACAGTTTGGAGAGTTCCAATCATTATCACCATGTGACCATGGCAACACTGATGTAAAAGACGAGCCAAGGTAGTATATAGACCATGTTAATATAATATTATATTCACAGTTGAGTAGGAACACTATGATGGCACAAGCATAGCCAATACCTGAAACAAAAACATTATTGTTAACGACCAGTTAACAACAACATCAGACCTCCAAATCATACATAACAACTTATATGGACCTTTAAGACATTGATCCAATTCCTAAATTACCAAGACTAAAAAAGAATAAAAGAAACAAGAATCAAAGACAATTTTCAGACAATATCATGTTTTTGGAATAAGGTTTAGCGTAGTGTCAGAATTTTTTTTTTCATACGATTTAGTTTTCCGACTGCCAAATCCATAACTTCTTATTCTAGAATCAAATTTTAGTTTTTGTACCTACATAATGTACTTTGGATTTCAGGTTGTTTTTATCAATCTAAGTAAGCTCTTACCCTGGAAAAGCGGACTAATTTTCCAGCAACCAACGCCTCCTTGGGACATGAATTGACCAAGACTGACTTCCAGAAGAAATACAGGAATGCCACCGAGGACAACAGCGATAAAGTAAGGTATGAGAAACGCACCTGTAACAAAGGTAAGACATCACAATTACATTCTCATACTATTGTTAGGTCGATTAAGTTGTTTAGAATACCACTTTACTCATACAGGCGTTACAAAGAAAATACCATAAAATAAATTAAATCGAATATCATTTTCTCCAAACTTTTGTAGTTATTGGCTTAAATTAGAGAATTTCGGTGGCTAAATCAGTGGCAGTTTACATTTGTTTCATGTGTGTTACACACATATGTCTCATTTAGTTGAATATATACAGCTGTCTTGTTCGTTGAGTGGGTAATGTAAAGCATTGTTATTGTATAAACACATTATCTAGCTTTGGGAGTTATGCTATGTTGTTTACGTTGGAAATGTGTTCGCACCCTCATCAACAATAATTTGATATGATTGCATTACATCATACACGTCTGTTCCAAATGGCATTCTGCTGGCAACATGTCTGAAGCATTGGTTATTCACTTTGTTACATTATCTTTTTAGACAAATTTACTATCATCATTCCACAAACCACAATTTTATGTATATTTTAAAACAGTATTTAACAACTACTGACATAGTCTTAATAATCGATGTTTATATCTCTTATCAGATTACATTGAACAATATCTCGTTACTAAATTATTGATTGTGCGCGAGTTTGCCCAGACGGCTTTATAGCATGACGTATGACTACACAAGTTTTGTTTCTTTGTTGTCTGTCTGCTCGAGCCTGTGTTCACACGCAGCCGAAATTAAGACCGAACACAAACAATATTTGTTTGTTGAGCACTTCGTTCCTTAAAAACGCGCCTCTACTTAAAATAAAATTCTGATGTAACATGTACTTTTTTATTACGTAGGATTTCCAGAGTAAGTAATGCGACAGGGATTTAAAAAATAAAATGCAAACCAATTTCCATACACATGTCTGTGTATTATTGTATCAAGTACACAAATGTTAGAAATAGTTGTGTGAACATGTCCATTATAAAGTTAGTTGGTTAACAATAAAAGTGTCTATCGGAACTAACGGTTCTCATACGTATTGTCTGTCGGAATTAACGGTACTTATACGTATAGTCTATCGGAATTAACGGTACTTATACGTATAGTCTATCGGAACTAACGGTACTTATACGTATAGTCTATCGGAATTAACGGTACTTATACGTATAGTCTAGCGGAACTAACGGTGCTTACACGTAAAGTCTATATGAATTAACGGTACTCATACGTAATGTCTATCGGAATTAACGGTACTTATACGTATTGTCTATCGGAACTAACGGTACTTATACGTATTGTCTATCGGAACTAACGGTACTTAT
>JAUMGZ010092335.1:0-17952 GCA_032359645.1 Pododesmus macrochisma
TGTGTGTGTGTGTGTGTGTGTGTGTGTGTGTGTGTGTGCGTGCGTGCGTGCGTGCGTGCGTGCGTGCGTGCGTGCGACAAATTTAATTGTTCATGTATTCATATTTCAGGTCATACTCGTTTTGGAGGTGTCGATTTCAGTGGGACATTTTTCATTAATTCAGAAGTTGACGATGACTATGCAGGTTTCATATTTAGCTACCAAGACAGTGGTCATTTCTATGTTGTCATGTGGAAAAAGTCGACGCAGACATATTGGCATCCGACACCTTTTAGGGCGGTAGCTGAACCAGGCATTCAGTTAAAATTAGTCAACTCTGGCACGGGGCCTGGAGAACTTCTAAGGAACGCCCTGTGGCACACGGGTGATACCAATGACCAGGTGAATATTTGTGTGGTATATTCATACAAGTGAGGCCCTTTACAACGACAAAGTTTGCCTCTTTTTGTTGTTGTTGTTGTTGTTGTTGTTGTTGTTGTTGTTGTTGCATTTTTGCGATTGTATGAATTTTAGCTGAGATGAATTAAACAGTGGTTTTTGTCATCTAGTTCAAATATATCGTCGTAGTAATGAATTTGCTGTTATAAAGAATGTCGTCGTAAAGAGGGGTCACTGTTTTCGTATATATATAGTACATAATTATGCACGGTAATATATGTTTATATAGTAATATAATCAAAATACGGTCATTTGTCGGAGTTGTAACTTTGATAATTGATAATCATTTCTTTCAAATTTGTGTCTATATCTTTATAAAAGGTCAAACTTCTCTGGGTAGATCCTAGAAATGAGGGATGGAAGGAGAAAACTGCATATCGCTGGGAACTGATACACAGGCCAGAGATAGGCCTCATCAGGTATTTTGTAAAAGGTGTTATCTCAAGCACCTGTTTAACATGTCATGTACCAAAATTACATGTACCTTATCTGTGTCACTGGGAAAATGTAAAAGTCTGTTTATATCAAAATGATACATAGAAGCCACCGTGAGCAATTTAGTTTGAAAACTAAAATAAAATCGGAAAGACAAACACAATTTGGGAGAAAGAAAACGAATGAATCGAGAATTAAACAGGTAAACAAGCAACTTATAGATCTATCTCCACAAAATGAAAGTACAAAAGAATCCAAAGCATGAAACTACAGTGATACGAAAGTTATGATAAGGTTGTAAAATATGTTTGAATGATGCGTTAACAAACAAGATATGTTTTGTTTTGAAAACTGTAGAATATTGGCTTAATTGAGTGCGATCCTAACCTGGGTCGTTGTGGAAAATAAACTGGAAGTCTAGAATAAGTCTAAGGTCTGTAGCTCTATGGTGGTCAAGTATCCCAATGTTAGGAAGAAATGGGCTACGTTCATGCATCTAGTCTTATCTAACTTTACAGGGAATTGTTTAATGTGCCAGAGGAATGAAAATCCCTGTGTATGGGACCACTAGCTTAGCGTCTTTTTTTCGAAGGGTGTGTCAATCTTTGTCTGGCTTCTACCGTTCAAACTGTCTGACTTCGGTTAACTTTCCAGGAACATAAGTTCTAGTCTGCATATAGCTCCCCAGGTCATGAGGCAGTCAATCCACCCTCCAACGCGATTAGGTGTTAAGCATAGCGAGAACATGGACCAACTTACTGTGTTTAAAGGATGTGAACACTTACGTTTAACAATTCTTTATTTGTTTTAGGGTTTTGTTTTTTGAAGAAGCGTCATTGGTTGCCGACTCTGGAAATATATTTGATTCTACAATTAAAGGTGGGAAGTTGGGTGTTTTCTGCTTCTCACAGGAGATGGTCATTTGGTCAGATCTCGTCTATAGATGTAACGGTAAGGTTTATGTGTGTTTACGTTACATGTAACCTTAAATAAAGGTAAAAAAACGTTCCTATGTTCGACAATGGTTTTTTATTATAAATTATTTAAAAAATATTACACTAGGTTCGGCAATATTTTTTGAAAATTTGAAAATAATTGCAACACCGCAAACTGAATTATATGCATTAAATCTGGGCAGAGAATTAAATATTTATAAAGCAAACTATGATAAAAGTCGATTAAAAGCAAAAAGTAATGATGGCTGGCGTCATTATGGTGCGCTAAGTATACTAAAAACAGAGAAATACAGTTTTACGTTGACATTAACAAGGTACAAAGTAATATAAAATCTCTTTTCCTTTCTCCATATTTTATCATAGTTACAAAAAGTCACAAATCTGTTAATAACAGTTTTCCATATTTACAGAGTACGTGCCTGATGCGTTGTTAGGGGCAGGAGCAGAACCGTTACAGCCAGGAACAAACACTGAGGCAGACGACAACGAATTATAGAAGCTTCACAGAGCAGACGATTACCAAATATATCATACACAACAAATTGGCAACTTGGTCTTCTGAATATTATGACTATTTTGACTTCCCCCAATATGCAGAAGGCACCATAGAACTTACACTATATTTGGCAATTGATTTTCAAAACGTGTTATTAATTCCATATTTCATGATCCATGTTGTCTTTAAAAGAAATATTGTAAGAGTTAATCAAAGCAAACAGTTGGGATTTGGAACTTCAAAATAATTAATTATTTTTTCTTTGATGAGCTCATCAAGGTAAGAAGATGTGTCAAGTCAACAATATGCTGAGGACACTATTGAGTGTATTTGGTACATTTGTATACAATATGTTGTAGATCGGGTCATTTCGCCAGTTCCCGTCGCATGCTTGAAAAAATTTCACGGAAACAGCCGAGTGTGGTCCGATTGATCAATAGAGGTTGCATCACTCTGGAGAGATTTGTATTATAAGAATTGGCAAGCATCATTTCTCTTTTAATATTTAAAAACTACCTAACTTTCCTAATCATTGCTTGTGGTGGATTACATAAAATACATCATTTTAAAGAAAACTGTATTAGTCATGAGTAGACCAATGATTGACTTACATGAAGGATAATTGTGTGCATGGCATCGTTAGTATCTAAATGTATGTCAAAATATATGAAATCAATTTGAACAGAGGCTGTGCAAGAACAATCAGACAATTTCAGTACTACAATGACTATATTTTGCAGCATATGGCTGTTAATAAAACATGCATTTCATTTTTTTTTACCAATTTTCTAAGTTTCCGCTTAAAGTTGAGCATTTCTAGAATTTCACAAGATCAAGTACATGTGTTCCGATAAAATGATATATAATCACACCACAGATAATCATACGTTTAATTTTTATCATACACTGTATTTTCTGCTTTTTATATGATATCATTATGTATTTTGATGTAAATATTTGTTTAAAGTATATGCTGAGATTACTACCAATAAAACATTGATATATTACGTGAATGTGTTTCTAGAATATCAATGAAATGTCGGTATTTTATAGTCTTTTACCGGGAATAAAAGTTGACTCACATGAAAACACCTAAAAGCAACCTACGCCAATTTTCTGCACCTTGATAACATGCAGTATGACTCCGAGCATATACCACACTGGTATCGGCATCTGTGTCACTCTTCTGCATATGAACAAGTTTAGTTAACTTCGAGATCCATTTATTATATACATATATAAAGCGTATTCACGGAAAAAATTCCTAATAAATTGGCGGAGTTTGAACTGATGAGTTGCAACTGGTATATCACCAAATCATCATATCTATATATGTGCTGTTTGACTGCCCGAGAAGACTTGATTTGTCAGTGCTATTTCTATATAAAGTAAATATTGCGATTGATGTTGATCTGGTTCATGTTGTATGATTTGTTCATTATATGCTAGAAGTGATGTAACTAACTGTTAATATATATTCACTCGGTCACATTATCCTGACACCGAGTCAATCACTAGTCCTTCTCCTACTCAGAAACGATTAGCGCTTAGCAGGGAGCGAGAGATTACCTAGTTTTAACGTCGCGGGTTCGACGCTGTCGGGTATCGAATCTGCGCTACCCACACACGAAGCGCTCCAGATGGAGCATTGCCGCGGCAATATATCCCGCAGAATATAGATACATCGCGTAAGCTGTAGTCTTGTTGTGTGATTGTCAAACCTTCAACCTTTCTTATAACTGTTCAAAGCAACAATTACAAATGTATATTTGAATTGAGTGCGTTAAAGTCGCTTAGAAAAGTGAAAGGTCATAGCGTAGTGTGTGGACACTTTATCCCTATATTGAGTCTACCAGTGTCAATCATATGTTGTCCAATGATTAATGACACATATTACAGTCGAACGATATATGTATTATGTTATTTGTTGGTGTGCTTTGAACTGTAAAAATAGACTTTACTCGTGACCCATCGCGACGATCACAAGTACAACAAATCAAAACCTTGATATACTGCTTATACATGTATAATAGTCAAAGTTTAAAATATATGTGTCAAAAGGTCATGCAAAAATTATCTCTTACTCAATAAGTAATTTACAAATTTAGTTTTAGACCAGTTGGATCGAAAGGTCCAACGTGAACTTTTCTCGCACAAATTCCGTCCGTTGCCTTACATCGCCCATCATCGTCAACTTTTATGATTCTCTGCTTTGAAGGGCACACAAAAACAGCTATACAGAAAGTGCCCCCCTCGGCGTAGTCTCATTTTGGACCCCAAGGTCGAACAAGGGTAGATTTTGAAAAATATGCTTAACAGGATTACCATTGTTAAATAATGTTGCCCTCGTCACAAAATTGTAGGAGTGGATTATTCAGGTAAATCCTTATACATGTATACTAATATTTACCTTTAGGTTGTGGCCTCAAATCTCAATCACGTGTAACCGGTTTTTGATTCCGAAGCCATGACTTTAGAAAACTCATTTCTCCATTCGCAAAGGTTACTTCATATTGAAGCATTAAACTCTAGGCCTTCTGGTTTATAACTAGAATATTTCATTTTGTAAAATTCCCCTCTTTTGACCACCTGGTGGTGCTCCCGGGGATTCCCTTTTAGAAGAAGAAGAAGAAGAAGAAGAAGAAGAAGAAGAAGAAGAAGAAGAAGAAGAATTGCTGTTTAACTTTCCCCCAAAAAACTCGTGAACTGTTTTGGTCCTAAGGTCACGACTTCGTTATTTCAGTAACAAGGTTATTACATATGCAAGCACTTATCACTAGACATTCCAATTTATTAAAAGTTTGGTTGGTTATTTTTGGTCAAATCCCCCTTTTGTGGTGACCTAGTTGTATAATTTTAACACACTCAATCCCCTCTCCTCGAGAATGTTTTTTAACAAGTTTGGTTGAAATTGATTTGGTTATTTTATAAGAAACTAAAGTGTGCTAAAAAGGGATACGAAGTGACTTTTGTTCATTCAAAATACGATTTGTATTGTAAATTATGTGTAAATATTGCTGGAAGTAAAACCCGCCCTTATTAATTCAGAACAAGTTTAGAGTTTTAACGTTATAAATTATCAAAACTAAGACCAACGCATCATTTCTCTGTCAGTATTCTTTGTACATCTCAATCACATCATTCGTCTTCTGACTGTGTTACCTCCGGCTTCAAGCTCACACCTATTTCTGAAATGGAATCTTAGAATGGTACTTTTTAAATATGCATTTTTGCAGGGATTACACTGTTTAAGTACATCATTTTGAATTATTGAGTAAAATAAAACAGACTTGAAAACGTATCATATGGCATTTTACGAAAACAGGAGACCAACAAGATAAAACAGCATTCAATGTCCAAAGCGCGATAACTCTTAAAACAGAAAAGAAGTATCAAGTAATATGGATTTTTGAATTGACTGATGGAGGGAAGATGTCGATTGAATAAGCGAGGTATCGCTCTGCCCTAGTCTGTATAGTACAGGGCCGTAGCCTGCGGGGGGAGGGGGGGGGCATTGCATTTTCTTTTTTCTATGAATTGAGGCGATGATTATCTCTTCTTCGTTTTCATGTTGTCTTCTTTAATGGCGAAATAACGAAAAGGCAAAAAGGCAATAACTATTGTTATTTCACTCCTTCTCCTTCCGAAGGCACTTCTTCGCCTCTGGCTGGCTGGCTGGCTGGCGGGCGGTTGGTCGGTCGGTCGGTCGGTCGGTCGGGCTGGCTGGCTGGCTGGCTGGCTAAGGTGTGGTTAGGTCAAACAGGTTTTCATTTTATATAAAGAGTAAGTTTCCTTCTTGAACGGCGATATGTCAAGGCTTCCCAGTCTGTACAGCCATGTACATGTTTAACAATTCTGCAAAGGAAGTCGAAAAGGTCACAGTCAATCAGAATCCGTGGTAGGCATATTTGAAGAAGTTAAGCAAAGTCGAAATCAAATCTGAAAGGGGGTCATGCATATGAACAATAGTTCTTGATAAGAAGTTGAAAGTGTCTCAGCAAATCAGAAGCCATGCCGGCAATATTGGATGGAGTTTGACAACGCCTGCCACAAATCTGAAATCTGACAAACGGTTCTTGAAAAGAAGTCGAAAGTGTCTCAGCAAATCAGAAGCCATGTCGGAAAAGTCGAACACAAAACGTTTACAACGGGCGGATTGTTATAAGAAAAATTCCACTATTAAAGTTGTCCAGATGAACTATAAACCCGGCGAGCGCCCGCCCTAAACTCCCATATTTTATAAAATTCCATGAATCTCCACTGAAATACATGTATGCCCGTATAGATTTTATTCTGCGCTCCTAAAGCGCTCCTGGTTAGATCTAGAGTGACATACGGGCACTCTTTCGGTCTCTTTCGAACCTTACTGACAGCTTTTCTTTTGAAATTATTACTTTTTGGGGAAACTTTTTATGTTATTACTCAAAATATAGAATTTAGTGTGAAATTACTAACATGAAAAAGATATGTTAAATTTAGTACGTTATTGGTGTCTGCCTTTTTTTAATTTAACTTAAAACCTGAATTTACTTTAAATGATTTACATCTCGAATTATTTTGGACTTTTTTGATATAATTTGTGTTTTCCCATCACTGACATTTGTTCAACTTAACAAGATTGTGTATTTATATTCATCTATTTATTCATAATATGGCGTATATTCCATAGCAATCATATTGTATTTTTCTATCTTTTTGGTCACTTACATGTATGGAGTCCCGTTAGGGACATGAGAAATGTTTTATAAATCCGTTATCAATCCGTGATCTCGATTTAGTAATCTAAGGTGGTGCGGTCACGCGTGCCATGGGAGTGCTAAGGTGGTGCAGTCACGAGTGCCACGGGAGTGCAAAGGAAGTACAGTCACGCGTGCCATGTGAGTACTAAGGTGGTGCTGTCACGAGTGCCATGGGAGTGCTAAGGATGGCACCAAGTTTGATTTCAATCATTATGAATTCTATGCGTGAGGGCTTTTTTCATGTAACGCTCTCAAATTTCATTTGATAGTTACAAGGTTAATAAAGAAACTGGGGAAAGGGAAATGGCAAAAAAGACAAGGAATAGAAAGAGACCACCGTTCTTAATGATATATAGATAACGTATCTGAGCAATATTCAAGGTGGCATCGCATATTTGCTGTAATATTATAGAAGAAAATTTTGCTTCTGCCAGGAGAGTAGACAAGACGATTTGACTGGCTGCTGGCCATTCACTCTTACGTAATCTTATCAAAATGAAACCCGTTTGTGACTGCTGATAACGTAACACTTTTTGTTGCTTTCTATACAGAAAAGATGGACTGCATCTCAAAGTGTCGGTTACTATCCACAAACTTGATTTCACCTTGGTTTGTGTTTGAATTCCTAAATTATCGTCACGAATACTAGAACCAGACTACACTACTGCTGGAGATCTTTCCCTTCTGACATGCAAAAATAACCTTTAATTGTATGGATGTATCGCGGTGCAGTACATTGATTGAAAATGCATGTCATATCAGGTACATCAAGGACTACCTTGCAGCTGAAACATCTCTTGCCCTGTATTGTTTAATTACAACATACACAATACCGTGCTCTGTATACCTGTGATCATCTTTGCAAGCCAAGTTTCGCTGCACTACGTTATAAGCGAACTGAAAGGAAATGCGGATTCGTATACGTTGGCTAGCGAAGATGACCTGTGATTAACTATAACTATTATATTATCTAATCAGTCATGCAACTATAGCTGATTAAGCATATGTTTGTGTGTTAAACAAGTTTTGTGTAATAGAACCATATTTATTTTACTATCAGTACTTTCTAAGAGTTATAGCTCCATGTATGTTTTATGTGTAAAGCTAGTGCTATGTGTGTCAGCGTATGTAAGCTATGAGTGAATGTCTTTGTTTTATTAGTGTACATGTATGTGTGAAGTCGGTCAAATGACAATGACAAATATTCATTTAGAGTCGGTACATAATTACATAAGATCTGAAGAGCTTTTGACAACATACATAAGACAGTAAGACATATTATACATACGATATATACATAAACAATTAAATTACATTTAAAAAGGTATTGACAATGTTCTATCAAAATATAACAAGAGGCCCATAGGGCCTGAACGTCCATCTGGTTGCAATCTACCCATTAGTTTCAGAGATGTTGTTTAAAGGCATACTGTCAAATGTACTGAACCCCCTTCCCAAAGGGATGACATCTACAAAGTTTGGATTAAATTGGTCCAGTAATATTGGACAAGTCCAAAATGTGAAAAGTTAATAATAGTGTTGAACTTTGTAATCTATTTTTTACACCAGGGTCACGCCTTGAAAAACTTGGTTCTCCGTGCCCCAAAGTTGCTACATACCAAAACCTTAAGCTCTACGGTAGGCCTTCTAGTTTATTAGAAGAATTCGAAGATTTTTGAAATTTTGTCAAACTGTCCCCCTTTTGGACCCCAAAGTGGCGCCCCCTTGGGCTCCAGCCCTTTCATTTGAACAAATTTGAATCCCCTTTCCATAGGGATACTTCCTACCAAGTTTGGATGAAATAGGTCCAGTGGTTTTAAGGACAAGAAGTTGAAAATGTGAAAAATTAACACATTTGCCATAGTGTTGAACTTTGACCCAAAAACGCGTAACATATTTTTGACCCAAGGGTCACGCTTTGAACAAAGTTGGTTCTCCATGCCTTAAAGTTACTACAATGTTAAAGTCAAAACATTAAGCTCTAGGCCTTCTAGTTTATAAGAAGACGATTTTTGAAGTTTTGTCAAATTTTCCCCCTTGAGGCCCCCTAGTGGGGCCCAGCCCCTTCATTTGAACAAATTTGAATCCCCTTCCCCTAGAAATACTTCCTACCAAGTTTGGAAAAAATTTGTACAGTGGTTTAGGAGAAGAAGTCGAAAATGTGAAAAATTTACGACGAACGACGGACGACCGACGGACGGCATTAGTATGGGAAAAGTCCACCTTGGACCTTCGATCCAGAGGGACTAAAAAGCACACATATTTACATTAGCACATTTACATATGATATGTTATATTAATAGGTTCTTTTAAGATCTAGCACTAAAACTAAAACGTCGGAGATTGTCAGTAGGCAGCTACAGACTTAAGAAAAACAAAAAAAGATACATAAAATAACAATGAAACATATAACAAGAGGTTTCACCTGCAAAAAGATACAAAGTAGCATTATATAAACTAAAACTACTTGCATGCTGCACATTTGCATTTTGTGCCACTCCATGTTGTTTAAAGCTGTTTAAACTGATTAAAATTACATTATATTCTAAAATTTCTGACAAACTGTTCCACAAAAATGCAGCTGAATACATGAAAGACTTTTTGCCGTAGGTTGTTGTACCGTGACTCTTTGAATAACAAGGAGGTTACTGTACCTAAGATTATAATTAGTATGTTTAAAATTAACCAAACACTTAGGGGACATACAATGCATGATTTAAAATTTTGAAAGTTTCATTAGCCATGGATCTCATTATCCTTACTTTTTGACGGGGCATCTTTTAATTGTCTAAAAGCTGCTGATATTATCCTCATAAACAAATCTTAAAGCTCTTTCTTGGAGTTTTTCTATTTTTTCTATTGCTTCTAAGCAGAAATGCTAAGTTAGAGGACAGTATTTAAAATGAGATAGGATAAAGTGTTAAAAATAGTAAGCTTGCTTTACCTGTAAAAAAATCCGATTCGTTGTAAAATATTTAGCTGTTGTGATGCTTTTCTACATAAAGAATGCATATGGCTTTCAATGGGTAGTTTAAAATCAATAGCTATGTCTACAAGTTTGACTGTCTCCTCACATGTAATTGTAACATTTCACTTAAAAGATATATTTTTGCTATGTGTTTTACCTGAGGCTTGAAACTTATCTGGGTTTGATTGCGTGTTTAACCAATGTTGCTGTCATTTTCTAAAGATGTTATCATAGTTTCCAATTTTTTATATGCATCTGTCATTGTATTATCAAAGAGCCCCTAGAGCTTTGTACACGTACATATGATCCGTCGACTTTACACTGGCGCAGCTCGAGGCCCGAACAGTTCCGATTGCCTACACTCGGTAAACCGCTCGGACCTTTCCGATTGTAGTCTCATCGCTCGACATTTTTCGTAGAGTAACGGATTAACACGAGATTTGCCGATTGTTTTCGTTCGTATAGTGTGGTTTTCCTTGATCTATTTTTAGATTACTAATAACTATTGACAGTGCAGAATATTGTCGGGGTACGGAGCTTGGGTTTCAGCACTAACAGAAGGTATTGCTTTATCATACTTATGTATTATTTAATATTCATACACCATTCCAAAGTTAGAACATAGTTTAAACGTTAATAAAACTCGTAACTTTGCTGTTAATGGAGAATAACTCGTAAACTGAAAGGTTTCAATCTTACTTTCGGTTTGTTAACAGGGAAGTTTTAACTGACATGAACTGATATACACATCTATATACTTGCTGTATTACAAATGTAGAGTATCAAAGTTTAGATTCGTACTTTACGATAGTCTTACGTTTCACATTGTGAAAGTTCAAGTGAACACGATGGCCATTGTGTGGCATTATATGTCACTTCAGACACTTGTCAGGTTCAATGCAATGGCCATATGTTATCATGATTCTCATGTTGATGTTTGTATTTCTATGTCAATTTAATTAGTTACATTTCGGTGCTTCATTGTTTAACGCAGTTATTGTTTGTTTGTCAATGTCTCTCGTTCTGTTGATTCTATTCATACTGTTTTTTAGCTAACCGAAACGTAAAGGAAAGGCACGCGTACGACCGTTAGGTTGGTTCGATATGCCATATTAAATATCGAACATCGAACCAACTCCACGGCCGTACGAATGGTCAGTACTTTATAAAAAATATTCTTTCAATTTTGAAAACCGCCGATGACTGGGTTGTACATAGCAGCTATATCCTCCTCCTTTTTTCTGAGTTTCTATTAATGTCAGCTTTTTCAGAGCTAGATATGGAGATTTGGAGCAGTTACCCTCACATTTATGTAAGTTTTACTTCGCTGTTAAAAGTGGCACGTTTCGATCAGTTTGCAAGTAAGTTCATTCTGGTGTTATGTTGATGTGGCTTTTTTTGTTTGTCAGTGTATTTTTTTCTGAAGATTCTGTTTCTTGGTGTTGCTCACAATTGTGAATATTGAGATTCAGGCCTTCCAGATTATTGTTAAAAAAATTATATTTCTTCAAAACTTCTCCCCTATTTGTCCCCTAAGGGCATCCTCTAGACCTAGTCCCGTCATTTGTTCAATTCCAAATCACTTTCCTTTAAGGATTCTTCAGAACAAATATGGTAGATGAAAGGTAAATGCCGAAGAACGAAGGAAGGAGAACTTTCTAAAAAAAAATTCCGCCTTAAATTTATTCTTCAGTCCAAATGGACTAAAACAGGAGAGAAACCATAACGTCACTAAGGGTAATGGAATTTCACCAATGGATATTGTAAAATTGCGTTAAAAACCACTTGAACAACCAAATTACAATATTGGTCTTTGAAATACGGATTGAAAAGTTACTAGTATTAGAGTTTACAAACGAACAAAATATGTGTTATTCAAAAGCCATAAAGTGTGGACATGGATAAGCAAAGAGAAAGCGAGATGCGCACAGAAAAATGAATACAAATATTGAAACTAAAAATGTTTTAAACTAAAATCCAAACCAGATATCTGTGAAGGAGTGAGCGTTTTCAAATTGTCAGTCTTCCCTATCTCCCTCTTTGGCTGCCAAACCTTTATCTAAGTGTTGTGTATTCTAATTTTGTTTATTCATGTGCGTCCATTCAAGACCATTGCTTCGTAGCTAGCCTGACATATTTGACGAGGTCCTCTCACGCACAGAGTTAGTATTACTTCTCTTTTAGATTACAAAAATTCAATCTGAAACATGCCTCCGATAAATATGATATTTAAAAGACCAAGAAAAGTCCATGGACTTACGGCCTAGAATATCGTCTTGGTTTTTCGATTTACTTATTTAAAAGAGGAAAGAGCCAATACTCGGTGTGAGACACCCCCGTCCCGAACCCAAGATATTGTTTCGAAGCAGACGTCATTAATGGACGCTATAGAGAAAATGAATTTAGATACTATATTTATTGGTGGCTCGTTTTGGTGTGTTAGTTCGTATTTCCCACTATTCATGTGTCACCTACCGTAATACCTCCAAAGTAAACTAAGATATATCAAGTTGATCCTACTAAAGTTTATACCTGTACAAAACAAACAATAGTGTTGTATATAATATCATATTTTATTTACAAAGAAAACAGTTAATCAAATATATACTTATTGCACAAAACGTTCCTGACATACGCGTTCACGGAAAAAAATCCTTCAACATTGCGATCGAGTTCAAGAAGCTGTCGTTAAACACTTCGGCTTATCATCGTCCATTATAACATTATTGTACCCATGTAACGAACTGCTGGTTACTTTTATATGACAAAGATCCTATGCTCATCTTAATATACACATTCAATTTGGTTGTTAATCACGTATAACAACATAAGTAGTGATAATTTGAGATATTTAATGACAAGATTCAGGAAGTTTTCAAAGGAAGTTTCCCATTCATTAAAAAAGAACAATTTTAATATTAAATGATGCAGATTAAACTGTACATTGTTCTTCGCATTGGAAAAACCCATGAATGATATAACCAACGAAAAATATTATGTTTTATTAAAATTCTGGCTACCAAAAATCGATAAAATTCAATTACTGCGAAATTTAAACAAACAGCAATATGTAGCTTGCAGTATGTGAAATCAATATTATCAAATTCGACAAAAATAACAATTGAATCTATATCACATTTGTCATAAATCTTATTATATGTCTATGGAACATCAATTGTTAAAAAAAACCAAGAAAATTGTTCTTGTTAAGTGGAAATATAAGAAAAACTTATTTGACGTCCAATGCGCTGAGGTAATTTCAATGATTTAGTTCATCTAATTTTGTATGAATGTAAATACCACCACCAATAAAATATATGAAAGAGTGCAAAAGACCCCGGAAAAACTAAACGAGATGTGGTGTCTATTTTGCTCACGCTATTTCCACGTGCTTTGTCTGCCGTCTGCTCTTTAGTGGCGCGATATTTGAAATTCCCTATGAGGCAGCGCCAAAACATCTTATAACACTCTTCTGTGTTGATGTTTATCGTTGTGTGTACCTGTCCATTGCCTTGCTTACCTGGAATCACTAGTCTGTGTGGTGATGACAGCAAATGCTGAAAAAGTCAATTGTAAGAGAAAAGTTAATAATCAACAAATGACCAAAAAATAAATTATATAAACAAACCAGATCAGTTAGATTTACTGAAATATATTACAGAAATGGTTGTTCCATCGGGATAGAGCCATATAACTGCTTTACCGTATATTCTTCTGCAACTTAACAAAGGCTATTTATTCGCACCATATCTGCACATGAGACGCAAAAATAGTCTCCTTCGAAATATGTCGGATCTCTCTTTGCCCGAATTCCGTTGAACCTTTATGATTCGGTGACCCTTCCTAGAACCATACGTTCAAGCCAGCATAGTTATCTTTAGTATATTAAATTTAAAAAAGAAACAATATTAGTGGAGTCATCAATGAGAGACATTGACAAATCAACAACAGCCGCATCACAATTCAGCATCAGAATAAAAAAGACTAAAATGATCCTCAAGACTTATTATCCATGCGGACCGACTTAGGACGGTCAACCAGCACGGCATTGGTGTGTGTGTGTGGCAAACCGGGTAATGAGATCTCCACCATTTTAACCCAATCATAAATAAGAGAAGTTTTTATTTATGAATAAAAAAAATCTCGAACACGACCATTGCATTTATAGAACGTATATACACAGGAATTCAGTTTTAGGATTTTATAATCTTCATTTATTGAGTGGGCTTGGCATTAACTGAAAATTCGCCCTCAACATCGAGGAAGTATACCATCATTATTTCGATCATATCTAGGTTAATCATTGTAAAAGATATAGCATATGATGACACATTTTTGAATTATGATATCGATGTTGGTCTAGTAATCAAGTTAATCGGGAATGGCGACAAAATAACATAAAAAAGTATTGGCTTGAAAACAATCAATCTTTGCACTAGTGCATTCTGTTATGTATTCAGCTCCCCTGAGTGTGATACTTTATGGAATTAAAGGAGGGGGTTGGGTGCAACAATAACATATAAAAAATTTCACAAGATTATTACAGGATCTCTTATGTTATAAAGTATAGTCAACGTTGTTTAATTACATAAGTACTACACTGCTGTGCGTCTATTTATTACAACATGTTGCGCTTTTCTTGAAAAAGATTGTCTCAGTCTTTTTATAATTATACATATATATAATTGTAATATCACTTTACGACAACTTGATTTCTCTTCCATTCGAGACTATTTATCTATCTCAAATTTAATTAAATTGATTTTGTAGACTTACAATTTTATTCTATCCGCTTGGTCAAAACATGGTGAATACAAATTATAAGCAAAACAATTGGCATTATATTTAATGTCATTAATTAATTGAATTGTCTCTGCTTTCAACACAGAGATGAACATGTGTAATGGTTTCCTTACACTGAAAGTCGGATGTTCGTCCCTTTAAGGTGTGATTTGTATATTTTTTAAGCTTGCAAGAGTTTTTTCTTTAATGAACGGAAATGAAATTTCTTTAATGAACAGAAATAAAATTCCATTTCAATCTAGTCTTTCAGAAAAGGATACGCCCATGCTTAATGAAAAGATTTAATGTTTTATGTGGTAGATTTTAGGCCGACTACATTCTTCTTCGTTGTTTTCTCACGACATAAGGTCAAAAGATACTTTTTCAACGGACACTTCATAAGGGACACAACTCGTGTGTCCGTCATCGCGCGTAACTAGGTGTCCAGTATGTGTTTTTCACGCTTAGTGATCAACGTATATGCGAGGACTTGTCAAACTTATTATGTGTTATTTGAAAACTATCTATAAATTTGAGACTGTCGATGCTGTACATCAGATGTGCATCACATTGTTTTGTACAAAGTCCTCCTACCATAGGTACGCACTAAACTTAATTGTTTAGGATGGTATTCAATTCATCGCTTCATATTTGATTTAATATAATTTATGAAGAAACCCCCAACAGTGAATTTAATTCCAGATTAAATAAGTACTGATTCAGGCTTATCTTGCTCCTTGATTGTTATTTTGACGTAAAAGATATTCATAAACTTGAGATTCTTTGCGGCATTTCTTTTGTTTTAGTCTTAGGTTCGTGAACTTATGTTTTTCTTCTTCATTATTTTATACAATTTACATGTTGTTAAACCTTGTATATCAGTTTCCAATCAGTAAAACAAGAGAAACCATGCATAGGCCATCACGACAAAGCGTGATGTTGTATAACATTCCAGAATAACAAGCTAGATGTGACTATAGATAATGTTTTGTTGTTTGTCTTTAATTTCAATTTTTCAGCAAAGACGCAAATCTAATTACAGCAATGTGATCGATAATTTGTGAGTGACAGAATCCAACTAGAGTGCCGCACACCGCCATCATTAAAGACCCTTCAAGTAAGACTTTTGGCAAAGTAAATTAGATTTTAACGACGTTAAGAAGAAGGGCGGCATTCAGTAACGTAACTTAAGAACAGGTTGATAGATTGGATAACATGTTTGTTTTTTTTCGAATGCAAGATTCAGTTTGTGAGAAGAATTTGAGAATTTTATCTTTTGACTTTTGCTAATTTTCTCTTAGTGTTTAAGGTTGCTCTTATTTACACAGTATTTGCAGGCTTTCGTTTATTTAATAAAATTTATTTTTAAAAAAAACCTTTAAATGAAATGGCAATACGCACGACATGTTTAACCATATAAGGCGCAAAGTTAATTGAAAGACTACTCTGCGGCCAAGAAGAATATGTTGACACGATCTTTTAATTTCACATTCTGCTATCATCAGTAGCTTAAGGTTAAAATGCAACTGGCACAAACTCTTTTACTCTTTCAATTTGACACAATTGTACTTTTCCTATTCGATTTCATGACAGGTGTAATTTTCCGATAGTTAATGGTCTCTCTTGAAACGGCTAGATACCCACATCGGCATTCTTCATTTTAACAGAACATTATCTCATGAGAATTGCCATTGTTGATATCAAAACGTTTTTTAGGGACTTGTATCGCCAAGATTTCGGTCTGCATTCATGGTGTTCGGTGGTCATCATCACGATTCTACTCAAGGATAGGGCAAGGTCGTTTCAAGACATAAACGCTATGTTCGGGGCGGGTGACATATATGTAGGAGGAAACGTTCACTCTTCGCTGATATTTAGTTAATATATTTTATTTAATATCTCCTTTTGAGTCTTACAGTATACTTTTTTTTATTTGTATTTTCTGTGAACGTCTCTTTTCTTCATGTGATTTAGAATTGTTTATAGTATCTTGTTTTTCGAACAGTATCTATCATTAAAAATGAAAAGACAATACTAAATAAGAAATCGACAACATGCAAATAGCAGAAAGAGGAAGACGGACCAGTTCAGTAATGGAATTGAAATGCATTGTGCTCGACACCTTACCACGATAAGTATTTTGCTTCCTTTTTCTTCTTTTTTTTGTTTGTCCCTCTCATTCAGATGTCAGTCGCCTGAACGTTTTGCTGGCTTTAACGTTATCTGCCCAGACGTGTTATTCAGTTCAAGAAAGGTAGAAAAGTGCAGGCAACTAAAATCGGAAACTCGCAAAGAGGGTCATTTACCCGGTAGTCACAAGTAGATAAATGCAAACAAATCTTCCCAATTGAAACCCCGAACAAAATTGCTAATACTGTGGCAAAAATTCATCTTTTACAGCAAAATTTTCCTGACTGTTTTTTTAAATACCAACTGGCCTTGCGGAAAGTGGGAAGGTTGAGGCCTCATTAACCGGCTTAACCCCACCGCCTTGTTTCGTGCTGGGTGACCGTCCTAAGTAGGTCCGCATAGATTACTAGTCTTGATGTTTATTGTGATGTCGATTTAATGAAATACATCCCGGTGCTTCATTGTTTGTCGCAATTATTGTTTGTTTGTCTATGTCTTTCATTCTGTTGATTCTATTCTATTCATTTTTTAATCGGGAAAACATAAGGTTGTTTGTTTGTTCGTTTGTTCTGTTCATTGGTGTCTTAATAGTTAAAAAAAAAAAATACCACTGACATGGAAACTATTTTTATTGTCATTTAAATGTTTCTCACTAATGGACCAAAGATTTATCTTTTGATTGCTTGAAGAACTGTTCCGCACTGTTTCTTATCTTATTTTTGCTCTTTCGTATGTTTTGTATGCGTCCCCCATTTTATAATGCCACCTATGCTTTTATGAAACAAACAGTATGAATGGAATCAACAGAACGAAAGACATTGACAGACAAACAATAACTGCATCAAACATTTTATTAATAGAATGTAAGGAATTAAATTGACATCACAACAATACTCAAGAATAGTAATCCATGCGGACCGATTTCGGACGATCACCCAGTATGTAACCAGGTGGTGTGGTTAAACCGGTTTTTGATGCCTCAACCTTCCCACTTCCCGAACTTTCAAT
>JAUMGZ010092446.1:0-17948 GCA_032359645.1 Pododesmus macrochisma
CCGAGTGAAGTATCATGTCAACGTATCTACGGCGTGATATTTTAGTGAGACAGCACTATAAAGTCGCCATCAGTGTGCATGGTCACAAGCAGACACCGTCTCGATATGACCTAAACGTGAGTTAAAGGGACGCTAAACCCCAATAAACAAACATCAATCAGATACACCATTATGACGTACCTGTATGTAGAAATGAATGAGACAAGTACTCATAACATACATAGTATATGACTTTATTTGTATTAACGATGATCTTGGTACATATTTAACATTTTAAAAAATCACAATTTGAAACATGTAATTCTCTAAGATACTCTAAAATGGAATAAACAATAACATGGAACATCGGCAAAACAGATCATTTTGATATAAGTTAACTGATTTTTCAGTTGGTTCAGTACAAATACCCATCATTAGGAATGTGATACAGTATGTGGTTAAAACACTGGTTTTAATAAGACACAATATAACTTATAAAACTTGGAGGAAAGATACAATACTCTTCGCTCTATTCTAATAATACAGTCAATAATGTGTTAAAACTAAGTAAAAATCTTAAACTAAAATTTCCTCCTCAATGTCATGCTTTACCACCATTTACAACAGCAAAAATCAAGAAACTCATATTTATCTTCTTTATATATCATTTCATTTTAACTACTTTTTTAAGATTATGGTATGAACTACAAACCATACCATTTGTTGCTGTAGGTTCAAAATCTATGGTCAATTACCAATATGAACAAATATTAAGCCAAAAATAAGTGTGGTATTAATAAGTTTTATGTAATTGATTCGAAATACTGTCTCCATGTTGACACCTATTGAAATTTTACAAACAACAATTTTAATAATTTTAGTTCTTCAGTGTAAAATTAATTTGTTCATTATAAATTTTTGTTTGAAAAAGGATAAAAAGAAGCAAAACCTATAGTTGGTAATTACACCACTTCTCTCACTTGCAATAAAAATAACATTAATAATCATCAATTCACTGATTTACTCGCAAAACAACAACACATTTACTTGCACAGCCTGACTTTGTCTTGACACACTTGTTTTGTTTAAAGTCAATACACATGTGTTAGAATACTGCCCTTTTAAAAGTAACATAGATTGTTTTTAAAGAAATTCTCTGATCGTAAAAATTAATAAATGAAAATAAAATTTGTAATACTGTCTAACTGATAAACACTTATAGAAGATGGTGCAAAGCAATGAAATATGTTATATTCTTTAATCTAAGTTAAAATGTTAAGTTATTAACATAATAAGCTTGCTACTTTGTCAGACCTTGCCAAACTAAAATTATTAATGTGATGTGTTCACAATGAGATACTGGTTAAAACATGTTATGTTTAAAAGAAAACTATATCATAACTGATTCAATGCGTTAATTCCTTATCTAGAACAGCAAAAAGGACGATATATTCTCTAGTTTTTTTTAATTCCACAAAAACATTTTATGATTAATTTGAATATCCTTTTTTTACCATCTTCGCTAGCCAACGTATAGGAATCATTTCCTTTCAGTAAATCCGCCAAGGGTAGTGAAACGTAGTGTAGCGAAACTTGGCTTGCGAAGATGTTTTTTTACTGACTTGGGTATGCAGTACATGTATTAAAATTTGCATAAAAATTCAAACAACACTTTTTACTCTGACAACCATAATAAATATGTACATAACAATTTTCATTAAAATATGAACGATATAAATATTATGATAATTGCATTTAATCATGGTTGATGCTTATAGATATTTGACAACTTAACAAGACAATTATTAATATAAAAACATTTAACTGTACTATATATACATTAAAAAACAACTAAAGACTACTGAGCACTTCTTATCACTTGTTCTAATGAAACATCACATGTAACAATGCTGTAAGTTATCTGTATCACATAGAAGTAGGAGGAATTACAGAAGATTACAAAGAATTCCAGAAAATAACAAAGAATTCTAGTAAAGAATTACATAAAATTAAAAAGAATTCCAGAAAATTACAAAGAATTCTATAAGATTACAAAGAATTCCATAAAACAACAAAGAATTCCATAAAATTAAACAAAAAAGCCAGAAAATTACAAAGAATTCCATAAAATTGCAAAGAATTCGATAAGATTACAAGTAATTCAAGAAAAGGGAAGAAACTCTTCATTGCACTAGATTACAGTTTAAAAACTAGTTCTTTCCCTTTGTTCACTTCTCTCTGCCAGGACAACCCTCTGGCCTGCTCTGCTAAACAAAGTGTGGCACACAGAGCAGTGAATCAAAGGGAGAAAACCAGTCTAATTACTGTTAAGGAATGTATAACGTAAGAATAAATAATACTAAAGTTGTTTATCCTGGCTCTTCTGTTCCAAATGTGCAACCCGTGGCCTTCATCAGTGAGAATATTGTTTGCACTGGTTACAATATCTACCAATTTGTTCATTACACAAATGATTTGTTTGTTTACAATTTCTATTAAATGTATCTAAAGGCCATTGGCAAATAATTGGGAATAGATGAAAATCAATTTCACTGTAAGTTAACTTGAGTCTCCTTTTTGGGACACTATTTATAAACATAAGAACAATAATTCTTTAAATAAAACAGATAAATTACAAAGGTATTTAATTGGATAACCTAACATTTAAAAATATTAAAAGAATATTTAACAGGAAATATACACACAGGCAGCAAACAAGGGTAAAATTAACCTACATAGTGACAAAAAAGACAATTTTTAAAAGAGATTTTCAAAATTTTAAAAACATTTTCGAATGAATACCAAGTTGTTTCATTTCTAAAAACTTGAAAATATAAAGAAAAAGTCTAAAAAAAGAAGGGTTTGTACATAATTTGTACAACAGTACTAGAAAGAACAAAAATCCTTAAACATAAAATGTCAAGATATTTTTCATTTACTTGATCTTAAGTACATGTTATTTTCAAAATTTCATCTCTTGAACACATTATTTGAACTGAAGGGTAATGACATACCGTATAACTTGTGACCTTGAGATGAAATAATAATTTACATTGTATCTGTCAGTGCATTGAAACGTTTTGGCAACACATGATCAAAACACAACGAAATCAGTACAACTGTCTTGGTGCGCCATGACGATCAACCCTTTCCAAAGAATATCACCAGCAACACAACTGCTGCTATGACAACGAGAAAAGCAAGAAAGGCAAGAATAAGGCGAACTAGCTTGCTACGTCGTTCCTTAGCAATGGTTCTTTTGATAAGTCTGTCATAACGAGGTTCCAAACCATTAAGGCTTTCAATATCCACACCTGAATCCTGTAAAAAATGAATAGATACATTGTAAGATATAATAAGAGCAAAGTTATTTTGAATAATATTTAACGCTTTACAGTACCTGCAACAAAATATTGACTTAAAACCATATAACTAAGGGGCCATCCATAATTAATTAATAATCATCCTTTTTCCAAATTCTGCAAACCGCATGCTAGGGGGAGGGGGTTTGTTTGTCATCAATTTTTTGCACGCTTAAAATTCCGAATATCGCGACATTTCAGAATATGAAATCTGGTTCCTCTTTATTTCCTATAGTGTTTTAAATCTCGTTTTCCAGAGCATTAATGATGACCTTGTTTACATTATTTGAGAAATGGTGCAACAACAAAGTCATTAGACTCAAAAGAATTACCGGTAAAAAATGTAGTTACATTGTAATTGTTTAACACTACAGTATTTCTTATTTAAGTGCTGCCATATTATAGTGAAATAATGGATGGTTTATCTATTGTTTTAATTATAGACCAAGACAAACAAAAGTGAGTCAACTTGTTAAAAGGGCTCTCATCACCACCTCTGAAATTGTAACGTTGGACTTTTATTTGTGACCCTTAAACTAAGCAAATTGAATAAGTATATACCAGCTAGATCTCTGTGGCGAATCAATCTAATTAAGATTAGACCTGTATATTCCACTCCTTGACGACACCTCATTTGAGGTCACCCCAGCATGACCTTTGGTCTTAGCCAATCAGCCCATTGCCTTTTTAGTTGTCGGTGTAAGCATATAGTTGAACAGAATGTACATACACCAAGGATTAAGAAGGCGATGCACTGCAACCATATCATGTAGTTGAATGAAATACAGCTAATTGACCAATAACCCCAGTAGGATTTTAAATTTTCACTGAGGTCCATATATATATGGATCTGAATAAAAGATACACACAAATATTCTATGTACCAGACATTATGATACCCAATTGTCTGGAAAGGTAAACTCAAGAAGGATGTCCTTGACACCCTTGAATAACATAATATGCTCAAGTTTTATGCATTCACATTTCAAAATACAAATGATTAAGTGTTTGGTACGTGAAAGTTTAATATAACTGATTAGATTTAAAAGATGGTAGATAGTGTGGTAAATTTGAATTTTTCAACAGACACTAACTTTGCCTGTTTACACCAAGAGTCATATGAAGTAATTCTTTTAAGTTTTTTCATCTATCTTTTCCATTTCTTAAAGATATAATAACAAGAAAGATAACAGATGAGTGAGCAAAACTTGAACATTTTTACCTTGAGCTAAAATGGCAAGTTTACAATGGCAAATTGCTTTTAGTATATAACATTTAAGCACACAGTACTCACGATTGGCATACATTTGACCTTGAGCTAAAAATGCAGCACAAGGATACCACAATTGCAAAGCACATCAAGCAAGGTAAAAGAAAGACATGTTAAATTCCTTACCAGTCCTGCTTTACCAAAAGCTTGTTTTGGCATGACTTCATGCATTCCTGATGTTGAAATCATGTATTCTTTCATGTATGATGGTATATTCAAATCTTCCCTACCCTGTTATACAATGATAAAACAAAACAAAAACTTCACAAAACAGACAAAGCAACAACAACAACAGCAGAGAAACCAGTTCTATAAAACTTGATAACCAAAACTGTATATATTCTGCAACAGCCAAAGTATAACGCTGCAGATTTAAATACTTGAAATGCGCAAGTCTTTAATAAAATGTATCTTTTCCATTATTCAAAATTGACACTTTTAAAAATTCTTAAACTCTTTTATGTCGAAATAAAATAGCACTCATTCGAAACATGAAAAGAGCCCTGAAACATCTCAAGTCAAACCACCAAATTACACGGGTAAGAAGTTTGTATCAAATTGTTCCACTATCAGCTGCCTCAAACTTTTTAAAAGCAGAAGATTCATAAATCAATGTACCAGCGTTATGGCCCAGAGGTAGAGTGTTCCCTTTATGTTGGAGGGCTGTTGTTAGAATTTCTGATGGGGGTTTGAATTCTGGTCGCGCCAATAACATAAGACATTTAAATTAGGCTATCTTCTTACTCCCTTTGAAGTGCTCAGCATTTCTTGGTAGAGAAAAACTGGTTGGCTCAGTGTCAGGATAATGTGACCAAATAAAGCATCATGTCAATGTGCGGCATGATATTTCAGTGAGACAGCACTATAAAGTCGCCATCAGTGCGCACTGTTACAAGCAGACCTGTCTCGATATGACCTAGACACAAGTTGAAGGCAATAAAACAATAAACAATCATCTATCAATGTAGGAATGCTTGCTGTTATTCGAACCATTTACCATGAAATTGATAGCATAGATCTAAGTGTACAAAATCATGTAAATGTATGTTATATCTCATTCTAATGAACTGGTTTCTCTTACATGTAAATTTAACACAACCAAAGGTAAGGAAGTCTTCACAGCAAATTAACACACATATATTGGATAAAGAACAAATATTACAAATATCCTCCAACCAATGAAATTAAACACATCTGATAAAATTAATTAGTTAAGTTATTTTGACTTTCCTTTGGAATTGATACTATTGAAAAAGTAAAAAGAATATGGTTTATATTAATTGAGCATGGAAAGAAAATTCATTTGAACTAGGTATTGAAAATAGAATAAACATTTAGCAATAATGTTACATATATTATAACCAAGAAATGATAATGAAAAGTATTCATGTTTCAGATATCATGTCTTTTCATGACTGAATTTTATTTTTTTTTTTCTGTTTATTATATTTTTACTTATTCTGTTTCAAGGCATATAAGGAATAAAATTTGATCATGTACTAATACAGGTATTATCACTCTAGCAGCACACCAACAGTACAAAGAACTCATAAATACTTTTATATACAAACACAAATAACATCCTTATAACAAATATAAAGTCAACAAAAACAAACACTTCATGCATCAGGGTGCAGCAAGCTTATAGATATATCAAGCACACACACAAACAAAAATCTTTTGTTTATCTTTAAAAGATAGAATGAAGAATACCTGATTATTGTTTGTTCTGGCTACTTTTTGGTCGTCTGTTAAACTACTCTCAAACCCATTATCATCCACAAACAACGGATTGGTTCTGGCTGCTGCACTATCAACAACCATTTTTCCTTTACTGCCATCCTTTGAACCTGTTTTCTCCTTTTTGTACTTATTTGGACGATTCTCGTTGAACACGGTGTCATCAGAGAATTTCACACTTTTGTGATGGTCTATGTGTGTTCCGTCTTCCTCTGTCGAACGCTTTCCTTCATGATTGGGTAGTTCAGAGGCGTCCACTGATAGTGATGTGATAAGAATCGGTTTTATAGGTCTATGTCCGACACAGTTTTGGATGTAGTCTGGCACCGAATTTTTGCGTTTTTTTAACTTTTTACCTGTATTTTCTCCACCGTTCCTGTGATTTAGCGCCACTAACGCTACACCATTGCCTATCTTATTTGAGTTATGATCATCAAACGTATGTTGCGTCACTGTACCATTTGAATCCCGAACATTAATTGAAACTTCATTAGTCACATGATTCCCTGTATCGCACAAATCTTTTCTCTGGTTTTCGTCTACATTGTCTTTCATATCAGTTTGCTTATCATTGGCAACCTGGAGTATGATATCATCAATGTCTGGCCAATCAGAATTGTTTTGTTCCATATTTTTCTGAACTTTATTAACTGTTGAATATTGCACATCATTTTCTGATAATTCACTGTCGCCTATAATACCATTGTCATTGTTTTCTATATGACCGTTGTGAGGTAGATTTGAGGTATTTTGGTCATTTTTAATGTTCACCGTTAGTTCCTGGTCATTCTCAAAACCTGGATTACTAAAGCCATTTTCTATGATAATGTCTCCCACTAGCACCTTCCCATTTGACACTTTTAAACTCTCTCGCTCTGTCCGTTGGGCCATCAAATCAGGGTCATTGTTGTCGTCTTGACTCTGATTGGACAATGTACTAGTTCTTTTATCTTCCTCATCTTTCGATGGAATGTTTTTATAGAATTCAATGTCTAAATTTCCATCTGACACAAATCCATTTTTATGGTGATTTCCCTTTGATTTGGCGGAGATGTGATTCTTGTCGTTAAAAATTGGATTCACCTTAACGCCCTGGAGACGCTTTCCAGAGATATGGCCTCCAAAAATGGCCTAAAAGTTAGAAAAGAAAAATATTAATCAAACAACGTTACTCAGAAAGGAAAAAAATCTGAGAAAAAAAAATTTATGTGATGATAAGAAGTAAACAAATTTTCTTTTTAAAAAATTTACATAATTTCAGTGTTAAAGTAATGTCCAGTTATATCAGACCTGTGATAGGAAAACCATATTAGGTGAGCTGCCAGGTGAACAACAATGAAATAGGAGTCTTAGAATATTATACATATACATCCCAAAAATGTCTGTCACAAAGTTCTATGATTGCCACTGAGTCCATTTTGAACATGTACATTGACACCATCTGGTACTAAGTAAAGGTAGTCGACATGTGACAGGTGAGTATTTCAACAGGAGTGAGTGATGTTAACAAACTAATTATTTCTCACTTTACCTGTTGTTTCAACTAACTTACCCAGTATCACAAACAATGGTTTTACAAGAAAAACCAAGTTTTACCATATCAGTAGAATTAAAATCCTCTGTAAAAGTTTCAGTAACACTTACTGTCCATGTACAAGAAATAGACAGAGCATCTAGTAATTCATACCAATCAAGGTTTCATATACTTGGTTTCATGTTGATGGTTCAAACAAAAATCAACTTAAATATCATTGGTCACCACAGCAATCTTACAAATGTTAAGCAGGCTGTGATTTATACATGTGATATTTGTATGATGGATGTCGTCTGCTCAGATGGTTAATTAAGTTATATCCATCACATTTAGAACATTTTTATAAGGCTTTTGAGTTATTAAAAAAGATCTAACTCTTAGTACACAAATCTGATTCTGTAAATCACATAGTACACAGTAAATATGTTGACAAGGCAATATAAGTCATATACTCTGTAATGAGTTGAGTCTGTTTTGCCCTGCTTTAAAATCTTACTTTTAACATTGCAACAAACTAAAGTAAGAGGGAGAGTCTACCTCTTGATATTAAAGAAGAATTGATCATCTTATGTCTAGACAATCCCAGTTGTATATCCTCGGTAGTCCAGAAACATAGTGATTACTTTCTCATATGCAGGTGTGTAAATTATAGGATGTACACCACCGTTTCACCACCGTTCCCTGGCTACGAATTTCACCCCACAGAATCTGTCATCGTCTCTGTGTATCAAACCAAGGTCTTTTTAATTTGTCTAGGTGTATTCTTAAGTTCTCGGAAAGGTCACATTTATAATAGTGTTTCATGCTGGGCAAAAAGCTGCCTATTCGAAGGAAAAGGGGCATGAAGTATGCAAATTGTGACAAGTTGATGTGTCAATGATTATCGTTCAGGCAATTTTTTTGTCTGCCTGCATCCAGCTATCTACTGTACCTTATCACCCACTAAATACCCAATTACCCAGCCATGTCAACAGCCCCTCTAACAATAATTTTTAAAATATAATTGTTAGAAGTGCCAGTGGCCATGTTAAGCTCAAAAGTAAAACATGTGTCTGATTTAACAAAAATAATATGTCCCTCTAACTAATTGTTTTACTTTTTATGAAAAAACTTTTCATATGACAGAACTCTCATCAACAAGAATATAAGGTCAACAATAAATAAAACATGTAACTGATTTGTACAGCAAAGAGTGGTCTCCCCAGAAATAAGAAAATATGTCCCTCTAACCTCATTTTTTACTTTTATGAAAAAAACTTTTCATATGACATTAATCTCATCAACAAGAATATTAGCTCAACATTAAAATATGTAACTGATTTGTGCAGTAAAGAGTAGTCTCCCCTGAAATAAAATAACATGGCCCTCTAACTTAATTAATGGTTTTACTTTTTATGAAGGAAAAAACTGCTAATATGACAGATCTCTCATGAACAAGAATATCCAAAATAAAAAAATTCTCATGTTAATGCTGTCCTTTACATCTCACAACAGGTCAGAGTCATTTTAATATTTTGAAGTGATTGAAATATGAGAAAACCAGCAGTCTTAATATGTACATGCCATATGTAAGCTGCATTCACAATGTCACAATCAAAGTTGCCAACACTCCCTATTTTTAACACACAATTTTCCCTTTTTAAATCAGTATAATTCCTTATTCTTGCTTATATAAACTTGCTTCAACTTAGTGTATTGCAGAGAACTGCTCAAATGAGGCAGTTTACACTACTATTTTGTCATATAGGGCATTGTATAAAGGTACTGAATACACTTTAAGATTTTTTCTACACATTTTCTCCCCCACGAAAATTTCAATAGTTGGCATGTAACTTAAAAGTTATGTCATTTGATGACTGCTTGCATGATGTAAGAAAGTCAAAACCATGTGATGCAAGACAGAACAAAATCCAATGTAGCTGTTTGCATATAGATTAGTACAATCATTGAAGAACAAATATTGTCTACTGGTCTCTTTCCGAGTTTCTCTCTAAAATTACAGGTTACCGGTACATATGTATATACATGTATTATCAAAATATAATAATGTAGTCTAACATTATAATTAACAAAATATATACCGGTACATTTGTAGTTCAAAACTAACCTTATATATTTATGCAGTCATGATTCCAGAGTTTGTTATATCCAGTTTTACTCAATGAAATACATTTCAAGATACTTAATCTATTTTTTTTTTGCAAGTGATTCAAATAATATCTACTCAGCATGAATCAAAAATTTATAAAATCTTGCAATTGAGGACAAAGAATGTGGATGTGTTGCACACAGATCACACAATTGACACAGATGTGTTATATATGAATGGTAAGATTTCCATTCATAAGATTATTTTCCATTGCATCTGCATCTTCAGCAAACTCATAATAGTAATGTATAAAGTATAAAGGTAGATTTGTGTAATCCCTTCTTCAGTAAGCACATAATAGTCGTGTGTAAAATGATTGACTGTCACTTCTTCAGCAAGCACGTTATAGTCATGTATAAAATATAAAGGTAGATTTATGTAATACCTTCATCAGTAAGCACGTAACATATAGTCATGTATAAAATGACTGACTGTCACTTCTTCAGCAAGCAAGTAATAGTAATGTATAAAATATAAAGGTAGATTTGTGTTATCCCTTCTTCAGTAAGCACGTTATAGTCATGTATAAAATGACTGACTGTCACTTCTTCAGCAAGCACGTAATAGTAATGTATAAAATATAAAGGTAGATTTGTGTAATCACTTCTTCAGTAAGCACGTTATAGTCATGTATAAAATGACTGACTGTCACTTCTTCAGTATAAGCACGTTATAGTCATGTATAAAATGACTGACTGTCACTTCTTCAGTAAGCACATTATAGTCATGTATAAAATGACTGACTGTCACTTCTTCGGCAAGCACGTAATATTCATGGGTTGAATGACTGACTGTCACTTCTTCGGCAAGCACATAATAGTAATGTATAAAATATAAAGGTAGATTTGTGTAATCACTTCTTCGGCAAGCACGTAATATTCATGGGTTGAATGACTGACTGTCACTTCTTCAGTAAGCACGTAACAGTAATGTATAAAGTATAAAGGTAGATTTGTGTAATCCCTTCTTCAGAAAGCACGTAATAGTCATGTGTAAAATGAATAGCTGTCACTTCTTCGGCAAGCACGTAAAAGTAATGTATAAAATATAAAATGATTGGCCCATTCACTTCTTCAGCAAGCACGTAATAATTGTAATGTATAAAATATAAAGGTAGATTTCTACCTACATATCGTCGTATCTACATGTGGTTTCTAATCCAGTGTCACCTGGTCTCCAGCTTCCAGCTAACCCCTATTGATGAGCCATACATCATGACTATATACCTGTAATCCCCCGACAATATGTCACTGTCAAACAGTTAACAGATGTCCCTTCACCGCAGACTCAAAACTTTACGAACATTAAGTTTATTTAGTTGCCAGTCAAACTTTCCTATTTAATGTGTCCTTATTAGGTACAGTTGTACTGTTCTTTGTTTATAGAAACTCGGAGAAGATGCTAAAACTATTATAAAGCTGTATGGTGTTTTAAATTACAAATGGACAAAATTAACGCCTGTTTCATTAGCAAAAATACCTTTTTTTTATAGCAAGTATCACAATACTGTACTTCTAAACCATTCAACAGATCATAACAATGCTAGGTAAGATATTATACCAAAAACTTGTTTAAAAGCAGTTTTATACTTAACAAGTAAATGAATTCTTTCAGAAGTAAGCTGCTGGCTATACATGTATATAGGGCTTGGATGGCCTGACAGACAGGAACCGCAATTAGTTAACACCTCCAAGTTTTTAAAGGAAATGGCAGAGTTACAGGGTTGGATAAAACACATACATGTACACTTCCTAGAAAATGTACATGTACATTTTAAAAAATCAGTATATCATATATACTGTGATTGTACGTTTGGAAATTTTTGTTGTTTATATTGTTTGAAATTATATGTACATATTCACTGACAAAACTGGCTACAGATTCATAAATTAATCATAGCATACAGTCTGTTATTTCTCAGGGGCTACAGTTACATGGTCTTGCAGTTTACACATTGATTTTGACAAAAATGTACATGTGCATGTATACGTTTTGTCCAACTCTATAATTCTGTAATTTCCTTTAAAACTTGGAGGTTAAACTGGCGGCCACTTATTGGCCATCGTATAGATCTACTCTGATATAATTGTCTACTGAACTCTAATTGTGTTTGAGCTAGAAAAATAGGCTCTCTGGCAAGATAACCTCACACGGATGTTTTACTAATGTTTAAAATTTTGTAACTTTGTGTTGTTCACCGTTTTGTACTTTTCACCTTTGACAGTATTGATGACACATTCATCAATTCACTGGATAAAAAAAATGCGACATTTACATACATGCTTTAGGGTGTATCATTAGGTTGGTAACTTTGGTCAAGATGTATTATGTGGGTGATATTCTGAATAACTGAATGATATATTTTCGTAATCACTCTGGTCAAACTAAAAACCAGATGTACCAAACAAAATTAAACTCCTCTGCATTTTCCTTCACCAAAGATGTGTATGGTTTGTATGTGTAAGCCATACACTAATCATAGTAACCATACAGTTATCATTATGGAGGAGAAGAAAGCCCCGAGGAGTTCCGTACGTCCGGTTTTTAGTTCGACCACTGTGATAATTGTGAAGAGAGGGTATTTTGATACTGTAACAACAGAGCTCAGTAGTGCCTTTTTAAAACAGGAAGTATATACTTGATTCAATGGTAATAATACTAATATCAGTCATTAATTATTAAACATATAGATCAAATGCACTCCAGTCGAATAACACTTTCTACAAAAAAATAACAAGATTGTATATAGCACAAAGTCTACTACATGTACTGGGTATGAAGATAGTTTCATTAATGTTCAGTACAATTTTGCCTTAGCACTGTAAAGATATAGAATGGATCAATCATAAAGAAATTCTACAAGCATTTGGGACATCTCCTCTACTGTGCATTATTTTCCTGCTTTGAAATCACCTTTTTCCAGTTCCAAATCAATGTATTCCTTATTTCTAGCTAAGAAGACAGTTAGACACTCATTGTTGGTTGACATTCAGCTACTCTAAAGTTAAAAAGTAACATATTTGCAATGGTAGTTAAAGTACCGGTAATCTGTCTCTGGAACTGGCAGTTTTCAGCAATTTGGAACTTGGACAATGACTGTACCAGTCAATAAAATATTGAGGGCCTTGTTAACATGCATGCTTAGACATCATAATTCATCTGTGATGAGGCACATATCGACAAGTTTGTAACTAATCCGTTGTTATTTAACCTGATCAATGTCTTGTCAATACTCCAGTTACATAAACATGTATAATTCTTTTTGTTTATGGTTAGTTTGAACCAGCCGTCAGATCCTATTAATGGTTAAAGTACACATTATACTTCTAAAATAAATGAGAAATAAAACATCTAGAAAAAGAGGGCAAAGAGGCCTCCCATACGTTATATGATTTAATACAATACAAACGAAGGAGAACAATAGATCACTATCATTGATATTTATACTGTACTTTAAAGCTTTGATCTAAAAGGATTATACTGGTATTTATGCAAGATATCTAACAATATTTTCACAATGATAAAACATATATTTATTGGAATATCTCATTTTTTGTTATCTCTCGAAAGAAAAATAAATTTCATGTTTAAGAAAACGCTGTTAAACATGTGTTAATTGTCACTGACATCTCCAGTCATTACATTACATTACTGAAATATTTGTTTATTTTATTGGGATTTTTTGTACCTTTCAACACATGTCTAGATGATATTGAGACAGTGTCTACATGTGACAGTGCACACAGGTGGCAATTTGATAGGGCTGTCTTACTGACATGATACTTCACCCTGTCACATTATCCTGATGCTGAGCAAACCAGTATTTCTCTTACAAAGAATGCCGAGTGCTTAGCAGGGAATTAGAAGAACACAAAATTTGGATGTCCTAGGTGAGACACTGCTGGGGATTAAACCTACAACCTTCCACCCAAAGCGAACACTCTCCTAATTGAGCTACCGCAGCAGTCAAATCACTGTCAAGAATAAATCCTCACATTGGAAACTCACCTTATCAATCATATCTGTAAACTTCCCAAAAGACTTTGCACTTATATAATTAGTCATACATGAGTTGATAAATCAGAATAAAATCTCTATTTTCAAACAATTATTCAAAATTTGCAGAAATTGCATCTCTTTCAGCAATCAGTTAAGGTTAAAAAAAAGTCCACTACATTCATGAGTCAAGAAACATACAAATTTAAATGTCATACTGTTATGAAAACAGAAGAAAGTTGAATAAATGCATATCAGGAAACAATAAATTAAATTTAACTTAAAATATTACCTGGCAGTGTTTCCAGGGAAAGCCCAATTTTTGTCGGTCCGCCTTGAATAAGTCATCAAATATTGTCATTATTACACGATACACATGATATATATTATGTCACTATCAGATACATAGTTTATTGAATAGAGACAGAATCGTTACAAATGAATGCAGTCGGGGAGATTTAATCCACTGAATGTTATCACATAGTGAGTGTCCCAGTGATGTCCCTGCACAGACACAGCAACACTGTCATTCAAAAATACATACATCTCCATCTTAAACAAACACTATCACATGTACATGCAAGTCCAAGGCGCCTCATCGTGATTAAGCATCATGCAAAAAATGTCGTAATTACTCTAAAAAACGCATGAAAATGGCATAAATCACGGAGTTTAAGAACTAGTTATCTTCACTATGTAATTGACAGTTTCTGGTTTAGTTTGCCTCTGATTTATTTAACTAGCCTATAAAACAAAAAACAATATATCTGCTGGTTAAAAAAACCTGCAATTAATCATGTGAATAGGTATGAGGTACAGGAATGATGTTTTTCTTTTGTCAAGGCAAGATATAAGTTTTTGGTTGAAAATTTTACATAAAATGTCTCAAAATGTAATCTCTGTTTGAAGACATATTCATTTATCGCAAAAAAGCCATCTTCATTGATTATACTTATTACACTATACTTAGCATAAACCAAAGCACAACGTTTCTGAAATTTTCTTTTTGGATCAATTAAACTTTGATTATTCAGTAAGCATAATTTGACTGTTTACAGTTCAGTTTTACCTGTCTCTTTAGGTGAATTACAGTATGAACACTAATAGAAGATGTGACAGTGAAGTCATGACAACCAGAGATAACTTATACAGGTGTACCTGTACTGGTCATCCTGCAGATCCATGGTGACACTGCTATTTTGATAAACTTCACTTTAAAGTCAAATTTAATGTAATTACCAGACTACAAAACTTGATAATAACAAAATTAAACTACCACTTGCTCCAAACTGTCAGGATCATAAGAAAGAATGTGATTTTTGATTTACAAAAATAGTGAAATAATAGCTTTAATTCAGTCGGTTTATTCATTTATAATATATGGATGACAGATATGTTTTACCTGTAATTAAAATTGCCCAAACATGTTTTCTCATGAAGTTTGAGCAATAGTTGGACCAAAGTTATACATTTAACTGAAGGTAGAAATATAAATAAACTATTTATCACAATATTGTCCTGTTTCTTTATGGAAAAGGATACATTCCTTACTTGGAGATGTTACTATTTAGTATTACTGAACCAAAGATATACACAAAAGTTTTTACTGTCAGTGTTTATAAGACATTTCAAAACCTTCTCTACAACTTTTGCCCAAACATTGCCATCACATTGATCGAAAAGGAGATGAACAGTTAAAAAAAGTATCTAAAATAAACAAAGTAGAAATAATTACTTAAAAAGAAATTTTGTTGGAACGAAACTAGGGTTTTAAATTTTGTGTTATCTGTGTTGAACATTACGCAATGACGGTAGCTGTTCCTGTTATACAGAGGCGTAGGATGACGACAAATAAACACAAGTTATTTTGGTAACCAAGTGACTTTCATCCCCATGATCTAATACATGATCTCTTAAGAAGCAAGTGTACCCCGTTTCATTAGTGTGGTGTATACTTCCTAAAGATAAGGGTCTATATACAAACAAGATATTATCATTAACCTTACATTGTAAGAGGCCTAAAGGTCTGTTAAAAATCTAATGAGCAAAGATTTTTATTTGAGAAAATATAAAAATATAAACATGCAATCTTCTACTTTTAAAATCGTGATTATGTCAGATCCGTTGCGGTCGTCATCACCAAACATTAAATTAAAACCTGTCAATATCTTCCTTAGATAACAGAGTACGCTGTTGTTTAGTCAAATGTGATGGAGTTAATCCCCGTCACATGATAAAAATTATTAGTGTAAATATAAGAGTTCTAAATAGGGTGGTACAAGGTCAATATATCATTGTTCTATTCAAGAAATAAAATGTAACGAGAACAAAGATTTTCAAAAAAGCCATCATGATAATAATTTTCATGAACAAAAACAAAAATTCTCTTTAAAGCTCATTTCAAAATCAAGAAGATCCAATGACAGATACTTTACAGCAAATTTATAGACGACACATTTAATGAGGAACATTTATTGTATTCTTATATAGAACCAATGTATTCATTAGATTCCATTCCGTGAACATGAACATTTTAATAACACCTGGCAAACTGTGCTCACTTGATCAGATACATTTGTATACCTTAATTCTTGATGAGTTATCTCCCTTTAAAGACTTCAGTGCAACATGAATCCCTGTGCAGTAATGAAGTACAGATATATTTTTCTCATCATCTCTACAGATTAATTCCGTCCACGTGAATCAGATTCTCCTGTTTATCTATTGATTTGTGTTGATCTTCATTAAGGTTTTAATACATGGCATCAAGAAAACAGGTTTACGATACATATTTGTCCTTTGAAATATTGTTTCTTTTACTAATATCTGCGTGTAATCTATATGTTGTAATTAAAGCGTTATAAGTAATATCCGTGAGAATTATTAACTACTTTTTGCTGTAAATGTGCATGGTTGTATGGCTTTACACTGATGAAGCAGAGTTTCTCAATTATGCAGAACACTGATGTGAAAATAGATGCTCTTACATTACATTCAGAAGCTCTGATTAAGCTTTCAGAACATTGATAGCAAAATGAAAGAGATTATTGAATTTTCATTTACATTTCTGCCATTGTACCACTCCTGTTCGTTTTTTTAACATATTACTAAACAAATTGACCAAAAAGTGGCAAATTCGCTGTTCTTGAATTAAGCATAATACAAGTTATTATTTTCATTTTCAAATAATACACATTAGCTCATTTACGGTTCAGAAAAATAAGATTTATCTGGTCATATGTATACATGAGTCTACAACAATAAGATTCCCTGATTCTAAACCAGTTGGACACACAAAAAAGAATGTTTAAAATGATTGAAAATTGATAAGCTTTGAATCAAATGTATAGGAATATTGACTGAGATCAAAGGTTCTACATTTTTACTGAGATAACATGCTCCATGATAATGGCGCTTATGAAACTTTTCTCTAAATATATCCAAGATAAATACTCCCTGCATCACTATGTTACTCCTCTGTGAATATAAACCAAGATAAATTCTCCCTAACAATGTCACTTTCAAATATGTACCTTTTCTCTGAATATAAGCAAGATTAATTCTCCCTGACTATGTCACTAAATAAGTACCTTTTCTCTGAATATAAGCAAGATAAATTCTCCCCGACTATGTCACTAAATAAGTACCTTTTCTCTGAATATAATCAAGATAAATTCTCCCTTACAATGTCACTTTTAAACATATACCTTTTCTTTGAATATAAGAAAGATAACTTGATCCTGTATAATGTAACTTATATAAGTTTATCTTCTCTGAATGTAACCAAGATAAATTCTCCCCAACTATGTCACTTAATATGTACCTTTTCTCTGAATATAAGGAAGATGAAATGCTCCCATATAATGACACTCATGAAAGTTCATCTTCTCTGAATATATCCAAGATAAATTCTCCCCG
>JAUMGZ010092557.1:3396-17947 GCA_032359645.1 Pododesmus macrochisma
GGTAAAATGTAGTGCTGTAATGCAAGATAAATGTATCGTCGATCGGAGGTAAAACCAAATGTCAGCATGTAAGGTTAAGTGTATCCTTCATAGGAGGTAAAATCTAGTGATACCATGTAAGTTACGGTGTATCATTAATTAAAGAAAAACAAACCAGGATGACTGGAATCTACAGAGCGAGAGACATTGACAAACAAACAATAGCTGCATCAAACAATTAAGCAGCCATTTGTTAGCAAATATATTGACATCAAAATTCTTCAAGACTAGTTATCCATGCAGACCAACTCAGCAAATTCATCGAACACAAGGTCGTAAGTATAGACACCCATTTGATAATTTAATAAATGCACTTCATGGCGCTGTGAATCACCTGAACAACCATACCGCCTACATCAATTGAAGATAAAATATACTGCAGTTTATTATGTAAGGTTAAAGTAGTAAATTCGAAAAACCAAGACGATGTTCTAAAGCCGTAAGTCCATGGACATTGACAAACATAAGCAAACGTTTGACGCACGCAGAAAAATTAACCAAATATACATTTATTAACTAACAAATGGAGAAAAATAATGTACTAGAAATAGTGATATCTTTATTTTAAATACAGATATCTTTAATTAAAATAGAGTTATCTGTATTTATGTAGAAATAGGGATATTTTCATTCAAATACAGATATCTCTAATTGAAATAGAGATATCTTTAATTCAAATACAGTTTTATCTCATTGAAATATAATTATAATTATACAAGAAATACAGATATCTCTATTAATATGTAAAATACAGATATCTCTATTTCAATAAGAGTTATCTGTATATGCATTTTAAAAATATATCTCTATTTTAAATCGAGATATTTCTATTTTAATTAGAAATATTTGTATTTGAATTAAATATATCTCTAATTGTACTAGAAAAAGTGATATCTGTATTTTAAAAAAACAGTATGAATAGAATCAACAGAACGAGAGACATTGACAAACAAACAATAACTGCGTCAAGCTATGAAGCATCTGAATGTAATTTATTAAATCGACATGACAACAAACATCAATACTAGTAATCCATGTGGACCGACTTAGGGACAGTCACCAAGCACGAAACTAGGCGGTGTGGTTAAACCGGTTAATGAGGCCTCAACCTTCCAACTTCCCACATGATACTAGAAGTCTTTAGTACAGACTGACATATATTTGAAAATTTAATAAATTTACTTCATGGCACTTAGGCAGGTTAATCGTACGCACAGAAGGTAATTGTAAGGGTGTTAGCGCCACTCTAGGTGACGATTTATAGTTAATTAATGTATAATACATGATTGTTAATTTTACAGCATGAATTAAATGTACTTAATCAAGATTTGACTATAGAAAGTCACTCAATAACTCTAGCTCTGTATGAAACGGTATAATTACAATATGAAACTCAACGCGGGGACATTTTCTACCTTTTCCGCTATTGCATACGAGCCCAAGTGTGAATGTAAAAAACAGTATGACTAGAATCAACAGAACGAGAGACATTGACAAACAAACAATAACTGCGTTAAACAATGAAGCACCGGAATGTAATTGGTGAAATAGATATCTCTATTCTTAATAAAGATATCTTAAATTGAAATAGAGGTATCTGTATTATTGTAGAAATAGATATATTTTTCTTCAAATACAGATATTTCAAATTGAAATAGAGATATTTTTAATTCAAATACAGATTTCTCTAATAGAAATATAATTGCAATTATGCAAAAAATTAAATTTCTGTTAGATATATCTGTATTGGAATCAAAGATATCTGTATTTTAAATACATATTCATCTATTTCAATTAGAGATATCTGTATTTGAATTAAAGATATCTCTAATTGTACTAGAAATAGTGATATCTGTATTTTAAATACAGATATCTCTGATTGAAATAGAGATATCTTTAATTTAAAAAGAGATATCTGTATTTCAAATAGAGATATCTCTCTTTTGAATAAATTTATCTCTTATTCAACAGAAACATAGATATCTGTATTTTAATGGATAAAGCAAGAAGAAATAGGATCAACAGAACAAACGGCTTGCCATAGTTCTTCTAGGACATGATACAGGTGCATTACGTTATTGTATATTACTGTATAAGGGCAGGACTGCATACTTTGTCAAAGGTGATACCCACGCAATACACCGAGAGATTGTTGTTAGAATTCTGAACTTTCTTATCGACTGCATAATTCTTCGATTTGGAGGCCAGGTTTTCCAGCAGACTATTGGAATTCCTATTGGGACTAACTGTGCTCCACTACTAGCGGGCCTATTGCTTTATTCGCATGTGGAAGAATATATCCAAAAGCTACTACTTTCCAAGAGAAAGACTATGGCAAATCAAAGTCTTGTAGTTTAACTTTTCGTTACAAAGATCACGTTTTTTCATTGAAAAAAAAAACAAACGGTGATAACGTGAACATTATATATCCTTCGGAACTCGAATTAACAGACCCTTCTAACATTGACTTTTCTTCCTCATAATTAGAACTCCTTCTAACATTGACACGTATGGTACCTTTTCCATTAACCTTTATGACAAATGCCTGCCTGCCTGCCTGCCTGCCTGCCTGCCTGCCTGCCTGTCTGTCTGTCTGCCTGCCTGCCTGCCTGCCTGCCTGCCCGTCTGTCTGTCTGTCTGTCTGTCTGTCTGTCTGTCTGTCTGTCTGTCTGTCTGTCTGTCTGTCTGTTTTTGATGATATAATATAAACTTATTTAACATAATATGGTCATGGGTTTTTTACTTCTTGTCGCATTATCTTTGCCTATTGCTTTCATGATAATAATGCTGTTTCTATTCCTATCCTGTTAATTGTTTTTCTCGTTTGCTCTTTCGTCACTATAGAAGTGGCATAGTCTTATGATTACATTACTTCTTTTTTAACAGAGGAAAGGGTTGCCATATACCGGAATGACATAGAGGCATCGCGGTGGGTAACACATTTGTAGCAGTAAACGCTTACCATATAGCGAGCACCTGTTTTCACTTTTAGTTTTTTTTAATAGAAGTTCCTTTTTTAGTTAATAAATGTTTATTTGGTTCTTTTTTCTGTGTGCGTCCCACGTTTTCCTTATGTTGCCCATGTCCATGGACTAACTAGGACATGCTACTGTATACATGGCTTTTGAATGTCGTCTTGATTTCATATTTACTCCTTTCTATGACATACTACAGACGTATTACTGTAGTGTGTACTTCAAGGACATACATACTGATACATTATTGTACTGTGTACTTCAAGAACATACTGCAGATGTATTACGTACTGTATTGTGTATTGTGAATTCTAGGACGCGCTAATTGCAAACCTGGAAATTTTCACCCCGTTGTTACATTTCTCCCTTTCCCTCTTTTATGAGAGGGGAATTTAAAATGAAAACAAAAACTTCCAGTTACATTGTCTTAACTTCTCTATGTCAATTCTTTCCTTACATTCTGATGATTAATTGTTTGATGCAGTGTCGTTCGTTTAATTTTTTTCAAATGCATTTAGGGCGAATTTAACAAGGAGCGAATATTGTCTCTGTAGGCTTGAAAATATAATGACAAAGACTAGATAGAAGTTGAACATAAAAATCACCTTTCAGCAGTTGTACTGGTTGTAACTTGTTTCAGATTTGAATCATACCAGGTTTAACTGGGTTTTTAAATTTGGTTATCATTTTATTCTATTCAACAATCTATACGTGGGCTGTCCACAAATACCGTAGACAAGCGTCCTTTTATAGAAACCGAATATCCAAAATTACTAAAACTTGTCACACACAAAAGTTATTAACGAACACTGTAAAATGTATTGTAATGTAAATATGATGTTAAATATTATGAAATTACTGATATTTGTATGGGTATTTCATATATCTGGACGCATAGGCGGCGCAGTAATGAAAATGTCAAAGGCGTGTCGGTATACTATATTTCTAATCTAGTGAAAAAAAAATTTATAGTCCAAGTGCCACAAGAAAAATTCCCCAGCATGTAAACTAAATGCAGCAATCTAATGACACCAATTTATAAGCTTCTGATGTCATTGCTGTGCTTGTTATGACGTAATTTGCACTGGTTGATGATTTCGTTACCCTGCAAAATGGCAATATTATCAGAAAGGCGGCGAACAGGATTGTTATACAATATTGCTCAGAACCGGGAGTCACACAAACCTAGACTCAAAAAGGCTGACAATTTCAGAGACACATACAGATATTTCCCGTGCTTCGTTTTAATTGGCACAAGAAATGTATAGACAGATTTAAAGTGACAAAACCAACACAGAGGACCGTACAACCCCGATCTCTCACTAATAGATTTTGCGCTTTTTTCCGTATCCACTATCTGAAATCAGAGCAAAGAGGTAAACGATTTTTAGAGTCGGTAGAAACTTGAAATAGTTGAAATTTAAGACAGACTATATAATTCTTTTTAAAAGTTTTTTTTTTTTTTTTACAAAATGGACAGAGACAAAAAATTGAATCGATCATAATTGGAATAATTGGGAATACTCTAAATAACAATAAACAGACTATGCAACTATTAAACTCATAAAGTAAACTACCATTTTTAACGTTGAGAAACAGAATCGTAACGTTCAGTTTATTTTTACGTTAATGCTGCACAGTGCGGCTTGACCATGTGTAAGTAAAATTCCTTTAACTTCAATGTTGTTCAAGATATTTTGTTCAAATGTTGTATACTAGCTATTGAGTATCATTCCCGACAAGTTTTATAATGAAATGAAAATTTATTCAAACGATATGAAAAAATCTAGGTATATATGACCAAGAGTTATTGTTCTTATGCACCGCTCACCTTCTCATAGTGATCATCCGTTGTACAAAATGTCATAAAAATAGTTTTTCTTTTAAAGGGGAGATAATTCTGCGTATGTTTGATGAAGAGTCGTGGTTCTTGTGCACTGCATACCGTCTCATAGTTCTTATCATGTGTACCAAATTTTATAATAATATTTAAAACATATTAAAAGTTATGTTCCAGACAAGCATGTTTGAGAGAATAAAAAAGTTTGTTTTATGTTAAAGGGTAGATAACTCTAGGTATAGTTGACCAAGAGTTGTGGTTCTTGCGTACTGCACACCGTCTCATGTTGATGATCATTTGTACCAAATGTCATACAATATTTCATGTATTTTAAAAGTTATCCTCCGGACAAGCATATGTGAAAGAATAAATAAGTTTTTGTGTTAAAGGAGATATAACTCTGGGTATAGTTGACCAAGACTTGTGGTTCTTGCGTACTGCATACCGTATCATGGTTTTTATCATGTGTACCAAATATCATAACAATATATCAAATAGTTTAAAAGCTATGCTCCGGACAAAGGGTGGACGGACGGGACGGACGGACGGACGGGCGCTCTCACTTAACAGTACTTGTGGGGTGATTTCTTTTGTTTGTTTATTTATGAACTGTTACGCACAAATGTTTTACCCCATCTGTTTCCGCTTTATTCCGTCACTAAAAAAGCACATGCGTACTGCAAAATGTTGATGCGTTTGGGGTAAAAAATCACTTTCAAGCACATTTTCGTTTCCTAATAGAGATGACGAAAAAAATCTCATTTGCAACCCCTAAAAACATCAATTGCACCCGACAACGGACAATGCTACGACTATATGTATAACAATACCAACAAACATTAAAAAAAATATACCAAAAAAACATCAAAACAATACCAACATACCTTGAAAACAACACCAACAAACATCAGAACAATACCAACAAACAATAAAACAATACAGACATTCATTAAACTTATACCAACAAACATAAAAACAATACCAACAAACATAAAAACAATACCAACATACATTTAAACAATACCAACTAACATCAAAACGATACCAACAAACATCAAAACAATACCAACATACATTTAAACAATACCAACAAACATCAAAACAATACCAACAAACATCAAAACAATACCAACAAAGATCAAAACAAGACCAGCAAACATAAAAACAATACCAACAAACATCAAAACAATACCAACAAACATTTAAACAATACCAGCAAACATCAAAATAATACCAACAAAGATCAAAACAATACCAACATACATCAAAACAATACCAACAAAGATCAAAACAAGACCAGCAAACATAAAAACAATACCACCAAACATCAAAATAATACCAACAAACATCAAAACAATACCAACATACATCAAAACAATACCAACAAACATCAAAGCAATACCAACAAACATCAAAACAATACCACCAAACATCAAAACAATACGAACAAACATCCATTCAATACCAACAAACATCAAAACAATACCACCAAACATCAAAACAATACGAACAAACATCAAAACAATACCAACAAACATCCATTCAATACCACCAAACATCAAAACAAAACCAACAAAGATCAAAACAAGACCAGCAAACATAAAAACAATACCACCAAACATTAAAACAATACCAACAAACATCAAAGCAATACAAACATACATTAAAACAATACCACCAAACATCAAAACAATACCGACAAACATCAAAACAAGACCAGCAAACATAAAAACAATACCACCAAGCATCAAAACAATACCAACAAACATTAAAACAATACCAACAAACATTAAAACAATACCAATAATCATTACATTAAGACCAGCATACATCAAAACAATACCAACATACATCAAAACAATACCAACAAACATCAAAACAATACCAACAAACATCCATTCAATACCAACAAACATCAAAACAATACCACCAAACATCAAACAATACCAACAAACATCAAAACAATACCAACAAACATCCATTCAATACCAACAAACATCAAAACAATACCAACAAAGTTCAAAACAAGACCAGCAAACATAAAAACAATACCACCAAACATTAAAACAATACCAACAAACATCAAGGCAATACAAACATACCTTAAAACAATACCAACAAACATCAAGGCAATACAAACATACCTTAAAACAATACTAACAAACATCGAAACAACACCAAATAACATCAAAACAATACCAACAAATATCGAAACAAGATCAGCAAACATTATAACAATATCAACAAACATCAAACAATAGCAACATACATTAAAACAATACCAACAAACATCAAAACAGTACAAACAAACATCAAAACAACACCAAATAACATTAAAACAATACCAACAAACATCAAAACAATACCAATATACATTTAAACATATCAACAAACAAAAAACAAATACCAACAGACAATCAAACAATAACAACATACATATAAACAATACCAACAAACATCCAACTAATACCAGCGGACATCAAACTAATACCAACAAACATTGAAACATAGATGTTTTATGAAAGCAATACCAACAAACATCAGAGCAATACTAACAAACATCAAAGCAATACCAACAAACATCAAAACAATACTAACAAACATTAAAACAATACCAACAAACATCAAACCAATACCGACAAACATCGAAACAAGACCAGCAAACATAAAAACAATATCAACAAACATCAAAACAATACCAACATACATTAAAACAATACCAACAAACATTAAAACAATACATACATACATTTAAACAAAACATACAAACATCAAAACAGTAGCAACAAACATCAAAACAATACAAACAAACATCAAACCAATATCACCAAACATCAAAACAATACCAATAAACATCAAAACAGTACCAACAAACATTAAAACAATACCACCAAACATCAAAACAATACTACCAAACATCAAAACAATACCAACAAACATCAAAACAATACAAACATACATAAAAACAATACCACCATACATCAAAACAATACCAACAAACATCAAAACAATACCAACATACATTACAACAATACCAACAAACATTAAAACAATACATACAAACATTAAAACAATACCAACATACATCAAAACAATACAAACAAACATCAAAACAATACCATCATACATCAAAACAATACCAACATACATTAAAACAATACCAACAAACATTAAAACAATACATACAAACATCAAAACCGTATCAACAAACATCAAAACAATACAAACAAACATCAAAACAATACCAACAAACATCGCAACAATACCAACAAATATCAACGCAATACTAACTAACATCGAAACAATACCAACTAACATCGAAACAATACCAACATACATCGGAACAATACCAACATACATCGGAACAATACCAACACACATCGCAACAAGACCAGCAAACATAAAAACAATACCACCAAACATTAAACAATACCAACAAACATGAAAACAATATCAACAAACATTATAACAATACCAACAAACAGAAAACAAGACCAGCAAACATCAGAACAATACCAAAAAACATTATACATAACCAACAAACATAACAACAAGACCAGCAAACATTATAACAATACCAACATACATTGAAAAAAACCAAACAACACTAAAACAATACCAACAAACATCAAAACAGTACCAACAAACATAAAAAAAACAATACCAACATATTTTAAAGCATAACAAACAAACATTGTAACAAAGATGTTTTATCAAAGCAATACCAACAAACATCAGAGCAATACCAACAAACATCAAAACAATACCAACAAACATCGAAACAAGACCAGCAAACATAAAAACATTATCAACAAACACCAAAACAATACCAACATACATTAAAACAATACCAACAAACATCAAAACAGTACAAACAAACATCAAAACAATACCAACATACATTAAAACAATACCAAGAAACACCGAAACAACAACCAATAACATTAAAACAATACCAACATACATTTAAACAATACTGACATTCATTATAACAATACCAACAAACAGAAAAAACACATACAAACATTTTATCAAAGCAATACCAACAAGCATCAAACTAATACCAACAAGCATCGAAACAAAGCTGTTTTATCAAAGCAAAACCAACAAACATCAGAGCATTACCAACAAACATCAAAGCAATACCAACATACATTAAAGCAATACAAACAAACATCGAAAAAATTCCAACAAACGTCAAAACAATACCGACAAACATCGAAACAAGACCAGCAAAAATAAAAACAATATCAAGAAACATCAAAACAATACCAACATACATTAAAACAATACCAATAAACACGAACCAACACCAAATATAATTACAACAATACCAACAAACAACAAAACAATACCAACATACATTAAAACAATACCAACAAACATCAAAGCAATACCACCAAAGATAAAAACAACACCAACAAACATAAAAACAATACCAACATACATTAAAACAATACCAACAAACATGAAAACAATATGTACAAACATCAAAACAGTATCAATAAACATCAAAACAATACAAACAAACATCAAAACAATACCAACAGACATCAAAGCAATACTAACTAACATCGAAACAATACCAACCAGCATCAAAACAATTCCAACATACATCGAAACAATACCAACATACATCGAAACAATATCAACAAACATCAAAACAATACCAACAAACATTGAAACAAGACCAGCAAACATAAAAACAATACCACCAAACATTAAAACAATACCAACAAACATTAAAACAATACCAACAAACATTAAAACAATAATAAAAAACAAAACAACACGACCAGCAAACATCAGAACAATACCAACATACATTTAAACAATACCAACAAACATTAAAACAATACCAATAAACATCAAAACAGTAACAACAAACATCAAAACAATACAAACATACATTAAACCAATACCAACAAACCCCGAAACAACCATAAAATAACATTAAAATTATACCAACAAACATCAAAACAATACAAACCATCATCAAAACAATACCAACATACAAGAAACACATACCAATAGACATTCAAACAATACACACACATAATAAAACATACCAACAAACATCCAACTCATACCAGCAGACATCAAACTAACACCAACAAACATCAGAGCAATACCAACACACATCAGTCAAAGCAATACCAACAGAAATCAAAGCAATACTATCAAAACATCATAACAATACCAACAAACATCGTATCAAGACCAGCAAACTTAAAAACAATATAAACAAACATCACAACAATACCAAAATACATTAAAACAATACCAACAAACATCAAAACAGTACCAACAAACATCAAAACAATACCAACATTCATTAAAAAAAAATACCAACAAACACCGAAACAACACCCAATAACATTAAAACAATACCAACATACATTAAAACAATACCAACATACATTAAAACAATACCAACATACAGAAAAAACACATACCAACAAACATCAAACTTATATCAGCGGACATCAAACTAATACCAACAAACATCGAAACAAAGCTGTTTTATCAAAGCAATACCAACAAACATCAAACCAATACTAACAAACATCGAAACAATTCCATAAAACATCAAAACAATACCGACAAACATCGAAACAAGACCAGCAAACATAAAAACAATATCAACAAACATCATAACAATACCAACATACATTAAAACAATACCGACAAACATCATAAAAATGCCAACAAACATCAAAACAATACCAACATATATTAAAAGAATACCAACAAACACGAACCAACACCAAATAACATTAAAACAATACCAACAAACATCAAAACAATACCAACATACATTAAAACAATACCAACAAACAAGAAACACAAACCAACAGTCATTCAAGCAATACCCACACACATTAAAACAATACCAACAAACATCCAACTAATACCAGCAGACATCAAACTAATACCAACAAACATCGAAACAAAGATCAAAAACAAAACCAACAAACATCGAAGCAATACCAACAAACACCAAAGCAATACCCACAAACATGAAATACATACCACCAAACATCAAAGCAATACCAACAAACATCAAAGCAATACCCACAAACATGAAATACATACCACCAAACAAAACATCAAAGAAATACCAACAAACATCAAAGCAATACCCACAAACATCAAACTAATACCAACAAACATCAAACTTATACCAACAAACATGAAAAACATACCAACAAACATGAAAAACATACCAACAGACATCGAAACAATACCAACAAACATCAAACGTATACCGACAAACATCAAACTAATACCAACAGATATCAAAACAACACCAACAGACGTTCAAGCAATACAAACAGACATTCAAGCAATACCCACAAACATTAAATTGATTATAAAAGGACTTTTTTTGTTTTGCCAATATGTTTTGTTCTGCAATGTATCTTTCATCGCTACCAGGTTTGGCAAATCCTGCCTAATTTCTAGTAAATGTCCTTATTTAATATAATTATTTCATAGTTTCTATATCCTTTCTTTTGTTTTTCAAAGTCTTCTCTATTCTCGATTCTTTTCCCCTGTGGACATCCTAGCCTCACAGGTGACTTATTACTATGTCATATTTTATATAATATTCAAATTGCGTCCCGTTTTGGATTACATTTCTATCATAGCATTCGTCTTTTCAACATTTCTCACCCATTTAGTTTTAATTTCAAGTTCTTTTGTTTATATTTGCAAAGATTATGATTTCATCTCTGATGTAGTAGATGGTCATACGTTTACGCACCGTCTTGTACTTTCCCTACTGTCTGGCTTTCTTGTTCCTGTTGCTGCTTCATTATGTGTCCGGTCTCTTTTGGTCTTACGTCACGATATATGTAAAATATACTGAAAATGATGTACGTCTTTGGTCACGTTGTCACAAACCAACTTGAAACGAAAATATCACGGTATGTGACATGCATGTAGCAGGAAACTCACTCCTTTGCCGACACATGGTTTCCATTTTATTTCTTTTCTGTCATCCCGTCCCCCTTTCAGGTAAATTAACAAACTTAGAGTCACAGTACCCCGATTCTGCCAGTACCCCGATTCTGCCAATTTGACGAAAATCGGCTTTAAAGTTTTCGTGGTGAAATTTGATAAACTGAACATTGTGCCATATTTAGCTATGTTTATTCTGCATCTTTTATCAGCAATTTTCCTCAGAATCTTTATAAGAATTTGCCAAGAGAGACGTTCAAAATGATAGGTATTCAAAAATAAATTTGGTGCAACGGGGTAAAAAATGTGCACAATGGGGGTACTGTCGCGGTAGATTTCCGGATTAAATTTCTCCTGACGCTAGACGACTCTAATTTTAGAACTAATGCATGTATGTACCAAAACAAGATCAGCCATTACTACTTTAATTGTCTATTTGTTGTGTGTGTAAACTTTATTGATCTGTATCGAGTATTTGACAAGTTATTGCAAAAAATGTGGTAAAAAAGGCACGATCGGGGTACTGTAACCTTACATCGTCTTAGTTATTCGTATTTACTACTTTATTATACAAATGACAAGAGGCCCATGGGGCCTTAACGTCCATCTGGATTGGCATTTGAATATTGTCGATCCTAGGGCCACTCCTTGAACAAAGTTGGTTCTCAATGCCCTAACGTTACTACAAACCAAAGCATTATGAACTAGGCATTCTAGCTTATATGAAGATTTTTGAAATTTTATCAAATTTACCCCATTTAGGCCCCCAAGTGACCCTCCTTAGGTATCTAGTCCCGTCATTTCAACAAATCTGAATCCCCTTCCCCTAAGAATGACATCAACAAAGTTTCGATGAAATTTGGACAAGAAGTCGCATATGTGAAAAAGTATCATATTTGCTATATAAAGTGTTGAACTTTGACCTCAAAATGTGTAACCTTTTTATAACCCAGGGTCACGCCTTGAAGAAACTTGATTCTCCATTCCCTAATGTTACTACAAACCAAAGCATTAGACTCTACGCCATCCAGTTTATTAGAAGATTTTGTATAGTTTGTCCAATTTTACCCATAATGGCCCCTAAAGTGGCGCCCCCTGGGGGCTGAGCCCCTTCATTTGAACAAATATGAACCCCCTTTCCCTAGAGATGACTTTTTTCAAGTTTGGATGAAATTGGTCCAGTAATTTTGGACAAGAAGTCAAAAATGGGGAACTTGTGATATTTGCTATAGTGTTGAACTTTGACCCCAAAACGCAAAACCTAATTATGACCCAAGGTTCACGCCTTGAACAAACTTGGTTCTCTATGCCCCAACGTTACTAAATTCCAAAACATTAAGCTCTAGGCCTTCTAGTTAATTAGAAGAAATTTTTTGAAATTTTTTGAAATTTTTCCCCTTTTGAACCCCAAAGTGGCGCTCCCGGGGGACCATCCCTTTCATTTCAACAAATCTGAATCCCATTTCCATAGGGATACTTCCTACTAAGTTTGGAAAAAATTGGTCCAGTTATTTTGGATAAGAAGTCGAAAATGTGAAAAAATAACATATTTGCTATAGTGATGAACTTTGACCCTAAAATGCGTAACCTATTTTTGACCCCAGGATCACGCCTCGAACAAACTTGGTTGATCCAGTAATTTTGAACAAAAAGTCGAAAATATGAAAAGTTAACCAATTTGCTATAGTGTTGAACTTTAACCCCAAAATGCGTAACCTATTTTTGACCCCAGGATCACGCCTTGAACAAACTCGGTTCTCCATGCCCTAAAGTCACTATATACCAAAACATTAAGCTCAAGGCCTTCTAGTTTTTTAGAAGATTTTTGAAGTTTTGTCAATTTCCTCCCCTTTTGCCCCCTAATGGCGCTCCCTGGGGGCCCAGCCCCTTCATTTGAATAAATCTGAATTCCCTTCCCCTAGGGATACTGCCTACTAAGTTTGGATAAATATGGTCCAGTGGTTCAGGAGAAGAAGTCGAAAATGTTAAAAGTTAACGACGACGGAGGGACGACGGACGGGATTTGTATGAGAAAAGTTCACCTTGGACCCTTGGCCCAGATGGACTAATAAAAAGGAATTCCGTTAAATTGAATCATGACAAGGCAGTACTGTTATACCACCGAGGCATAATAAGATGTCTTCGATCACGCTAACATTTTACATTTGTCTTTCCTATTCTGGATATAAAATCATCTTTCCGTCTTCAAAACTGACGTCGATACTATATAAATAGCTTATTTACAACACAACAACATAAATAATTTCCAAGTAGATATATTTTAGTATAATGCGATTGTTTTTTACTTGTAAAATTACATATAAAACTTTAGATTAAGATTAAAGTAAAACAACAGAATATGATGATAAAAATAACCTCTGAATGTACAGTTTTTATAAATGTATGAAGTTACACATCAAATTATGTATACTGTCAAACGAAATAAACTAAAACAATGTTTTAAAACTAGTTGATAGGCATTTTAAGAAGGATTTTCTAAAATGTTCATACTCATATTTAAGAAGCCTTAACTTTCGGTTCATTACCCAAGGAATACAAATTATGTCGTCAGTACGGAATCATTCAGTACATTTTTTAACACTTATATTAAATATCTCTTTTTTAAAAGAGATGTACGGTATTTAACTTCCATGCGCTAATACTGGAAGTAAGCATAAGCGCATTTTTTTTTTTTTTTTTTTTTAAATAATGCTTTATAGGTAAATAAATGTTT
>JAUMGZ010092668.1:0-17944 GCA_032359645.1 Pododesmus macrochisma
AGGCATTTACTTGACGTTTGTAGCTGAATTTGGTTAATTGAAATGTATCAATTTGGAGAATATTACAGCTTTAAGTGTTAAAGTGGTCCATTGGTCAGCCTCGTCTCAAATAAAAAATTTAAAAAAAAATTGTGCTTGTTCTCAGTGATATCTTCTTTCATTTAATGAAGAAATGGTGCTTATCTTTTATTTTCGAAAGATATAATATTAACTGTAACGGGTACTTGGAAATAGAAATTATTATTTTATTTTTGTTTTTCTGAACAACAATGAATGGAAAATGCATCTAAATCACTTACTTATGCATCACACAATACTTCTGAATAAAATTAAGCAACAATGATAATGGTGTATGGTGGAATTAATGTTTTTTTTACACTTTGACTATTGACAACCAGGTACTGTAAAAAGTGAAAAATCTTTTTTCTGTCGCAAACACAAATGATTTTTGAAAAAATTAAACTTATATTCTTGAAAGATCTTATTTTCAAAGACTTAAAGGAAATAACAAAGGGGTATCCATACATTTTTCTTTAAAACAAACCCCAGCGACGTTATAGTCAGTGGTTGAAATTATTTTCTTTTTGTTTTGAATTTTAGAATGCTCTCCCTTGTGACACATGTGTAGCAGGAAACGCTTACCATATCGCGAGCACCTGGTCTCGCTTCTAGGTTTTTAATAGAAGTTCGTGATGTTTCCATTTTTAGTTAATAAATGTATATTTATTTATTTTTTCTTTGTGCGTTCAACATTGTCCTTATGTTTGCCAATGTCCATGGACATACGGCTTTAGAATATCGGGCTTGATTTTTCGAACTTACTACTTGTGTATCTTTAGAGATTAACTAAATACCGTCCACGCTTCATTTTACACCGTTCCAATCTATTACAGTACACTTCCTACCCATAGTGTACAGGAGAGAAAAGAACCCCTCTAACGCAAATATTCAGTAGCATGTTAACTAACAAGTTGTCTTCAGGTACGAAACATAGATGGCTGTGTGGTTTTTTTTTTCTCAACCAACCAAGAAGTCTTTTGTTGAAATTCTTTTTGCGGAAGTAAGAAGATGACTAATAAAGGTTTTTTGTTGTCAAATCCTTTTATCACTTATATCATGTACATACTTGACAATGAAATATGTTGAAAATAAGAATTAAGTATTTCGTCAAAATGTTAACAATAAAACTCGTTATTGTCAACTTGAAGAGTAACACCTTACGCGTTTTTGATAAATCGGTTTCCATGGGGATATGTAAAACAAATAAATTTGAATGAAGTATTCAAAACGAATTGATCCTATAAACATATTGAACCAGTTGGTCCCAGTATCGAGTCAGGTGTAATTTTGTCTGCACGTATAGAGACGCTTGAGTTGCATGTACTGCCCGTTGATTACAAACGCCTCAAAGATCCACAGTAATAATTTAGAAATCTAAATGACGTTTTATGATTTTGTCACCAGCGTTTTATTAAAGACATATGATCGACGAGTTTCGTGTCAAAATTACAGTGTGTGGTTGTCACATAATTTATTTAATATATGTCAATAAAATACAGAAAAAACGTTTAAATGTCCGTATTTATGTGTCTTTCACGAATTTCTGCACTTTTATTGTAGTTTGATATTGACCGAAGAGAGTAACTTTGACACGTGAAAAAACTCACTACGGACTAAACCTACTTTGGGGTATGTCAGGTATTCATTGTGTAGTCAAATAACTTTACTGTGCGCCTTTCAATAAAAAGTTTAAATGGATATTTCAAAAGCATTCGGACATATTGACAGTCAACACTGGGTCACCAAAGGGTATTTTATTTCTGAAAGTACTATGTAACTTGTATTGGTTGTTAAACAAACCTACTAATAACAAACTAAAATCACATGAGTTGCAAATCTTGTCTTTTTTTCTTCAGTTAGTCAATTTTAACAACAGTTATTCATGAAAGGTTCAGTGCAAAGAATAGACATGTCAATTATAAGTAGTTATGAATGTAAATCAATGTGTAGATCAGTATGCCACTACAATATGTTACCTGACTAAGTGTACAGTTATATTATGTATTCGGCGTTGATTCCTACCTGTTTAAACGTTGGCATAGCCTTATTAACCCCACCTACCTAGGCCTATTGAACTCTCTTCAGTCAATATCAAACCACAATAACAGCGTTGTAATTGCATTATGTACTGTATACACATGTATGTATACAGTGTTGTTTTAAACAAAACCCGAAGAGAATGAAATAAGAGGAAGACAACAGACAGTTGTAAGGTTTTATTGTTATATAATATATATATAGCCTCGTGTAATGGGTTTTCAACCTAATTAGGTTCCGTGGAGATATCTCGGTGACTATGACCGTGACTATTGGTTTTTGCAACATATTTGGTTTACCTTTGACTTTTGCTCCAATACTAAGATGTGTCTGATTCAATGCTCTTCAAATAGGAAATATTATTTCAACTAGCAATTAATGCTAGGACAATTTAACGACATTCAAAACAACAACACATGTTTTCAACTTATTCTAAATCCGAAACGGAACAGGAATACCTTACAGGGCAACTTTCTCCGGATTTATTGACAAGTGATTCAGCTGAAATATCTGATAGAAAAGTTTGCCATAATTCCAAATTAATTTTATTTCTTTTGTATATTTCAAAAGTTGAAAGAAATGGGAAACGGGATACATGATAAATATCTTGGTTGAGCTGTGGGACATGATGAACTCTCCTCGACACATTTTTCATCAATATTTATCATACATTACCATGTATCTGCGTGTCTATAAATTTGCAGTATGGAACAGATCTAAGAACAAGAGGCCCATGGGGCCTCAACATCCATCTGGTTGAAATTTGCCCAGTAGTTTCAGAGAAGAAGTCATTTAAAGACATACTGTCAAATAACACCTTTTGACCCCGCCCACCTGTCCCCTTGGGGTCAGATACTTCAATTGTACAATCTTGAATCCCCTTTCCCTAGGATGCTTCCTGCCAAATTTGGTTGAAATCTGCCCAAAAGGCTCAGAGAAGACTGTTTAACTGCAAACTGACAAATTTACCCCTTTTGGCCCCGCCCACCTGTTCCCTGGAGGGGTCAGGTCCTCCATTTATACAATCTTGAATCCCCTACCCCTAAGGATGCTTTCAGCCAAATTTGGTTAAAATTTTCCTAATAGTCTTGGAGGAGATGTCATTTAAAGGCAAACTGTAAATTTTACCACTTTTGGCCCCTCCCATCTGTCCCCTGGGGGGGATATATCGATCAAGTCTTTCATTTGTACAATCTTGAATCCCCTTCCCCTAAGGATGTTTCCTGCCAAATTTGGTTGATACCTGCCCAATAGTCTCAGAGGAGATGTCGTTTGAAGTCATACTTTCAAATTTACCCTTTTTGGTCCTGCCACCTGTCCCTTTGGGAGCCAGGTCCTTCATTTGTACAATATTGAATCCCATACCCCTCAGGATGCTTCCAGTCAAATTTGGTTGATATCTGCCCAATAGTCTCAGAGGAGATGTCGTTTGAAGTCATACTGTCAAATTTACCCTTTTTGGCCCCGCCAATTGCAATCAAAAAAGTTAAATAACTTTGAACGAATGGTTGGATCTTAAAGAAAATTTGTAAGAATAATCCTCAAATTACATAGATTTTAATTTCCTGAGAAGTGTTTTTGTTTTATGTTTTTTTTAAAGTTATAGTGGGCATCAAGGAGAAGTACACCTTACATGAATTTTGTTCAAAAATTGTGAAAAAAGAAGTGCGGCAACCCATCATTTTTATTTGTTAATTTTGTTTGTTTTAAAAGTCTCTGTCTTGGTGACAAATTTGGAAAAAAGTTTGATTTTGTAACAAATTCTATATATAATTAGAAAAACATTAAATTTTTTGGGAATATTTTTTTGGTGTCTTATATAATTAGGAATTCTATTGCATCAATAGTCCACGAAAATAGAAAAAATACAAAATTTCTAACTTGATCTGAAATTTATATTTTATTAATATTGATTTAAAATAAAAACATTCTTTCTGATACATGATAATAAGATATTTGAAGACATAATTGGTTCTTTGCAAGGAAATTCAGGAAAATTCCAATTTCAGCTATTTTCAAATGCACCACTTTATAATTAGATCGAGTGGCTCTAGATCTAGAAGAAAAAGAAGTGCGTCAACATATCATTTTTTTTATGTTAATGTCTTCCCAGAACCTTGTCTTTCCAAAAATTAACTAGATCAAAAGTTTGATTTTATAAAATTTTTGGCTCTCACACTTAAATACATTCTCAAGATTTTAAATTGTTCCATATAAGTACAGAAGTAAGACAAGATAACTGTTCAATTACGCATTTATATATCTTAAGTCTGCAAAGAAATTTCTTTTATTCACTGTTGATTTTCTTCATAAAAATATCAACAGAAATTACCATGCTCATGTCAGTCATGTAACAGGGTGCACAATGGATTGTTATCAGCTGAAATGTGATGCGGGAGAACTTACACACATTTTAATTTGTAGTATGTACATGGTAGATTGATAAACCTATTACTACGGAACAGTACAGTGTTAACGTTATGCATGGAATATTGAATTTAATCAAACATATTTTCATTAAAATATCAGGATTCTATTATTAATTTATTGAAGAATAAATTCTAATTAAACAGATTGATGACTTGGCCAATTTTTTCAAGCTAAATAAGTATATATGTATTTTTTATCTATGTTTCATATATCAGATACAACCATTAGTTTTTTGTATTTGTTCAAAACATGTATATTTATTATTGCATATATACATGTATATACATGTACATACACACACTCCAGTAATGCTGTATAATCTTGCACACAAATGCAAGTTCCTTTTGTTAGGTACATGTAGTGGTACTTTGCTGTAACATTAGATCTGTGACAGATATATATATATTGAGACCATGTACATGTTCATACACTTAAATTGGACCATGATCATATGAGTTAAACCATACACAATTATTAAAGAAAATATTCAGTCCCATTTAGCACCTGCCCTTGGTGACTTTTGCATCTGAACTACATTAAATCTTATTCATGTGCGTAAGTCACGAGGAGGACTATAATATTAATATTAATATTAATATATAAAATGCTTATTAATTACCTCTACTCACTGTTACCTCTTAAATTCAAAGGAACTTGTAAATGTATATCGGGAGGTATGCCCCTTTAAGCTTTGATAAATAACAGAACACACATTTTGTCCAGTTTAAGCACCTGCCCTTGATTACTAGTGCATCTGAATGACAGTCACACTATATATTATTCACATGCATCTGTAATGAGGAGGACCTTATGTGTTCATCTGCATGAAATAAATTTACTCATATTTATGTCATATTCATCTTTCACTGATGTGCTAAAATGTTGTCTTATGTAACCGATATATAACAGAACATTCTTGTTCAACTAATGTAAACATTTTACTGGTTCTGTATGTTGTTGGAATAAATGTGGTTTATTAATTTCTTAGATATATTTTAATATTTTATGTATATATTATCTTACTGTTATTATATGATCATTGTAATGACTTTTCCCCTAGTGGGACCTTGATTGGAATAAACTATCTTATCTTATATACAGACCTCCAACACAAGGACCGACATTCACTGTTCAATAGACATATACAACAACAATCAACATTATACTCACTGGTGACATTAACGTCGACATGCTCCAAAATACAAATACACGTAAACAAGACATCATGACAATTTTTAATCTATTTAATGTCAAGAACAACAAACACAACAAGCACACTTCTAGACCCGTTCTTTGTTAGTGACTCAATAATGACGTTATTAAAATAGACAACAACATAAGCGACCACGACGCAGTATACGTTTTTATTTCAATACCGAGTTTTAAAAGATATTCGTGGAGACGAAAAGTTTGGAAATTATGACGCGATAAAACATCGACTGACGGAAATAAACTGGGACGAAATCTTTGGTAACAATTTAGATGATATGTGCATCAAATTTGATACAATAGTTAATGACCTTATGAACCAGTACATACCAAACAAAAACATAAAAATTAAGGACACGCCAAACCGTGGTTCAATAATGACTTGAGACGGACAATAAGACGAAGAGACAGATATCGAAAAAGGCAATTAGAGTAAAAACTTATAGCTCGAGACAAGACTCCAACAAATTAATTACGAAATAAGGTTAATAACATGATACATAAGGCAAAGGAACTTTTCTACGAAAATATAGACGGTATCATTGACCAAAATGCAAACAACCCAAATACATACTGGAAAATTCTTAAAATGCTAATTAAATCTAAACCTACAACTGACATTCCCCACTTTTTGACCAGAATACAAACTCATACTATTACGACGACAAAGACAAAGCTAATATACTAAACGACTAATTTTGTTCTATATCGACAATAAACGACAACTTGACAAAGAACTACCAGACTTCGACACGAGGATTAACTCACTTTTGACCAACATTCAAATACAACAGTCGGACATCACGGACAAGATAGACATTTTATAGACAAACAAAGCATCGGGACCCGATAGTATCAGCCACAGATTTTTAAAAGAATTATCCAATCAACTCTCCTATCCACTCGTGAAAATTTTTAACTTCTCTATTACAACAAATACATTCTTATATATGTGGAAACACACAAATATTATTCCAGTTTACAAAAAGGGAGATTCATCCTACAACGAAAATTACCGTCCAATATCACCGTTACGCTTCATTGGTAAACTTTTTGAACGCTTTGTCTATAAACATATATATAATAATTTAATTGAAAACGATCTTTTATATAACCTCCAATCTGGCTTTAAACCCCAGCATTCTACAACACAGCGACTTATTGTAATGTACCATTCTGTTCTCCAAAATCTAGAAAAACACGAAACAACAGCCCTTGTATTTTGTGACTTTTCTAAGGCTTTTGACCGTGTTTGGCGCAGAGGACTGTATAAACTCTGAGAATGTATTAAACTGATTACGAAGCTATCTAACAAATAGACACCAATCGGTCGTTATAAAAAGTTCTGTTTCAAACCAAGGGGGTACCAATGCTGGGATTCCTCGGGGGTCAGTCCTGGGTCCTCTTCTGTTTCTCATATACATATATTAATGATATATGTGAAACATTAGAGTCTATCTGTAGCCGATGATACCTCCCTAGCGTACTCCTCTCTTAACATCATTGACATCGAAACACATAAAAACATAGATCTTGAAAAAATGCATACATGGTCTGAAAATTCGCTAATGAAATTTAACCCAAACAAAACAGAAATCATACTCATCACTACACGAAATCACAATTATTTACCATCTTTCCAATTAAACGGCATAACCATCCCAATAAAAGAACATCACAAATATTCAGGTTTGTTTGTTTTTTTATTGGGGTTTAGCGTCCCTTTAACTTATTATAGGTCATATCGAGACGGTGTCTGCTTGCGACAGTGAGCATTTATGGCGACTTTATAGTGCTGTCTCACTGAAATATCACGCCGCATACACATTGACATGACACTTCACTCGGTCACATTATATTGACACAGAGCAAACCAGTCATTCTCCTACCCATTAATGTTGCGTGTTAAGCAGGGAGCGAGAAGAGTCCCCAATTTTAGTGTCTTGGAATCTGGCGTCACTATTCTGGGTAGGACAGATGTTTACATTAGATTATCTTCTCGGTCCTTGCTAAGAGTTCGCCATTCTGGGTAGGAACAAGATTGGTTTTCTCGATGTCAATATAATTTGACCAAGTGAGGTGTCCTGTGTCTCTGGAATTATATAGCAGTGAGACAAAGATATCATCGGCGCACGCTGTCACAAGAAGACGTTGTCTCGATACGACATACATATGTTGAAATAACGTTAAAACCAAATGAAACAAACAGACAAACTAACTTCGCTATATTCACAATAAAAAGTTTCATTTTGTTATACAAGTAGAAAGTTATGATACATTATAAAACCAAGCATTAAAATCGTTATTGAAAGTCCCATTGAGGCAGCATTACTCGTGCTGTCATGTTGGCTGTTACAGTGATCTCTATTGGCTCCTACACATGAAGCATATGCCATGACATGCGCAATGTAACTTTGTTCATGAGTGCCTGTTAACAGATGTGCCATTGGTCCATTCGCGAACACTGCTACATCTTCACCAGCGTGAGTCTCTGAGTGCAACGGGACAGTGCCCGACTGCCGAAAGTCAAAGCTTTCTGCAAGAATATATCAGAAAATATGTACCTGTGATATGTTTAATGTCTTGTAAAACTAACTCATGTGTTGTTTTTCATAACCTAATTTAACACCAATCTTGGTGAAGCCATTATAAAGTCATGATACACAAAACATGCAGGGTTGAAGGTCATCTATTGTAGAATTTGTATTATCAGATCAATCAATCAATCTAGGCATATACAGTCATGTAAGTTACATACTTTGATGTTTCTAGTGGACTTGCTTCTGTTTTTCACACGCTGTGCGTTTTTAACATTTTAAAACACTTTTGTTTAACACAATGTCAGGTTTCACTAGTGTTGCACACTCGGTAGAGATATGTAGCCCATACTTGTGAAATAAACTATGCATTCACGAAAACTCATTGTATATGTGCACTTCATTGTTTATGTTAAGGCCACTTTAAGGAAACTATTTACAGTTTTTGTAGACATGAAGGTGATTAATTTTTTGATAAAACGTTGTAACTTTACCTGTATCTACGCCCGTGAGATTTCTTCTCCCCACAATGCCATTACCGTAAACTAGTGTTGTATACGGAAGGTCGTCGTCTGCAATAGCTTCATCTACCAAACCTAGAAATAAAAGGGATTTCTGCTATTAAATACTTGCTGTTTGAGGTGAGCTTGTTTAACTTGTGTAATCACACCATTCATTTCGTTAAAGTAAATCTGCGATGGAAGCTGTCCTCTTTTTTGGTAATAGTTCTGAAATGTCTTTGGTATGTCGAACTGTTAATTAGAGTATGTAGACATTTTCGCTAATCATCAGTTAGTCATGTTGACGCGGCATTCTTCTTGAAACCGTGACAGTCGAAGAATTATTTATGCAATTAGTATGCACATTATATAAGATATATTTTCTGCTAAAAATCAGTTCACAAAGTGTAGCTATCTCCAAAAAGGGTTTTAAAATGGTTACGTTGTTTGGGTTATGCGCAAAGTCTTGCATGTTATTGAGTGTAGCCTAATATGCTTGCCAGTGGATGGTCGGCTAATTGGGACTGGGGTATAACAGAGAACAATTAATAAACTTACCTAGAATGTTGTTGCCTCTGCTGGGATAACCTGCTATAGCAAATACATGGGAGTGGTCAGCTGTCACAACAATCATCGTCTCCTTCTCATTGGTCATATCCAAGGCCGCTTGTACCGCCTCTTCAAATGCAATTGTTTCCAAGAGTGAGCGCGCAGCTCTATTATCATGATGGGCGTGGTCAATACGCCCTCCTTTATGAAATGTAATTACGATATCAGACAATGCGGGCATACACATTTTATTAAATACTTTTAAAATATTAGTGCAAATGTTACTTTTTAGTATTTTTAATCAACATCCTATATAGCTTTTATGTAAATTACCAATGTTTCATTTTAGTTTTGTTTTATTCAATGTTTATATGCTGAATTGTATCCACTGGAATATTTCAGTTCAAAAGACTCATTTGGCGACAACCTCTATAAAGAGACCATCTGTACATAATAACGACAACTAAAATCAGGTTCCTTTAAGTATATTTACATGTACAAAAAGACCACCTCCATTTAAAAAACACTTTTTGCTGGTATCTTGTGTGGTCTTTATAGACAGGTTTGACTGCATACCTAAAGATCAATTTATATTATCAGCTCTATCCGTTTCTAGTTAATAATTCATAAAGATCGGAGTTTGAGTTGAACTTTTTAGGAAAGGTAAACCTGATCGGCGTACGGGTGAGCTTTTTTTGTTTTCGAAAAAGCGAACACTTGACCTCCGACGGAGGCGAAACATTAGCAGAATATGTAAATATTGATAAAACTTGTATTTCTTCTTCTTTTTTACGTGATATACCTTCGACAAGAAGAAAAAATCCATCGTCGTTCTTCTGTAACATTTGAATTGCCTTCTTCGTCATTTCCGCAATTGAAGGTTCCCCGTTAGGTCCAGAATCTCTTGTGTATTCGTACTGCATGTGTGATGATTCAAAAAGACCTACACCAACAAAAAAGAAATGAGAACAGGCATTTAAAATGACGTCAAACAAAGGAAGTGAGTTGACCTCACTACTGACCTAAAGCCAGCCTACGAGTCAACAGTCATCAACGGATTCGAAGGGGAAAATAAATCTAGAAAAGACAAGACCTCGATAAGTCAAAGCTATAGAAAGCAAAAATGTTACAAAATATTAATAACTAAATGATAAGAGAATTATACTGTTAAGGGGATTATATTGAGGAAGAAGTAAATGTACGACAAATGAATGTTACATTTCAAAAGAATTCCGAGGCCTTAATTCCTCTAGATAGATTGGTCAAATCTGAGCAAATGCATGGTTTAACATCAAAAATGTATTTTACTTACCTAAGAGGTAATCAGTGTTCTGGGGATCTACAGCATTGAATTCGTCATTCTTCCACACATACTTGTGTGTTTTGTTTCTCGATGCCTTCTCTCGTTTCCATTCCTATACAAAAATAAGCAAAAAGACACTGCAGTAAAAATAAATATAAAGTTACATCAATCAAAGCATATGTGTGTGTTTGATTCGTCTTTCTTCCACACATACTTGTGTGTTTTGTTTCTCGATGCCTTCTCTCGTTTCCATTCCTATACAAAAATAAGCAAAGAGACACTGCAGTAAAAATAAATATAAAGTTACATCAATCAAAGCATATGTAAATGTTGGCTAGAGAAATAATCAAAAAGACTTAGCATGGACGGGAACAAAATGATATTATGATAATCTCAACGCTGTTGGTCAGAAAGTGTGTGTGTATTAAGGTGATATATCTTAAACTTATGTAGCGACGTCATGCCTTAATACACCGTGAACATGGTTGACAAATACCTAATTGACAGGGGAACACCACGACAGAAAACGCTAACTACTTCGCGGACACTTCGTTTCGCTTCTAGCTCTTTATTCGTGCGCTTTTCCCATGTACCCCTTTTAATCCATGTTCATATAGACTTTTAGTATCGTCATGAATTCCCAATTTACCAAAGTGTGTGTGTGTGTGTGTGTGTGTGTGTGTGTGTGTGTGTGAAAACATTATTATAGATCAAAGTTCAAAAAATCAAATGTACCATTCCTGCTAAAACAATGTTTAACTCCAAGGAAACAACTTAAATAAATGAATACTGTTTGATAAGGTACCAATCTTTAAAAACACTTACTTCCACGAGGTCTAAATCTAATCGATGATATTTGTTGTGTTTATTTCCCTCCTCCGTATCATTGACGTCACGTGGCAGAAAGAACCGTCTTCCTCCTCCGAGAAGAACCTACAGGTACAGTAAAAAGCTGTATATATATATATAGTACACATGGTCAAGAGTCCATTATAGACAGAAACATAATATATTCAATTAAAGATTGACTTTCGATGGTTATATGGACACATTTATTTACCGATTGTATTTTTACAATTATAGAGCAGATTTTTGTCATTCCTTTTAGAGATTAAATCGATAAGTCATATAATAATATAAATAATTATGGACTTTTTCGGTGAATATGGTGTTTTATGGACCCGATCAATTCTGATATCGCATTCATCGGGTCCATAAAAACGCCTCACCAAAAGTCCATAATTGTATAATGTAAACTTTATATATATTCATTTTAGAGAGCATTGGATGAGTTCAGTTGATTTCTTTTCTCAAAGTTTTTCAATTGTAGCCGTAATTTTGTATTGTGACGTCACTACAGGCATGTTATACTGTAATCGGATAGCAATTGTGTTTGGGGAAACAAACAAGTTGGTTTTTTTGATAACACAAATGACATTTAGCCAATAAAATCCACGAATGGGAAAAACATTGAGACGTGTATCAAATCAAAATACATATTGAAAGTGTCTGATGTAACACATCATCAGACAACAGAGTAGTCATATGATTACTTGCTATTTTGCTGAAAATGGTAATTTTGAAGTTAAAAACGAAATAATATCCGTGTTGAGTTTTCCATTTATATAGTCATTATATACTATGTATGTATTTCATAAGAACTGTGTGCGACTTTAACATAATAAACGTAATGAGGATATGATAAATCATATCTACAAAAATAACGTCAATAAAAATTAACCACAACCAGACGTACTAATGACAACACCTGAGTGTTAACAGGAACTTTCTGTACTAAGTTACTGGTGCTAACAAATGCAATATTAGCATGATATAGGCAGCTGTTCTTGTGGATAGACACGTGCACCTTTGTCTTATACTTGGAACTATCTCACGTGTACTTTTGATTTGTCCTTGTATTCATCTCACGTGTATATTTGTTTTGTCTTTGTATTCATCTCACTTGTATTTTTGTTTTTTCCTTGTTACTATCTCACGTGTACTTTTGATTTGTCCTTGTATTCATCTCACTTGTATGATTGTTTTTTCCTTGTATTCATCTCACGTGTATTTTTGTTTTGTCTTTGTATTCATCTAACGTTTATCTTTGTTTTGTCTTTGTATTCATCTCACTTGTATTTTGTTTTTTCTTGTATTCATCTCACGTGTATTTTTGTTTTGTCTTTGTATTCATCTCACGTTTATTTATGTTTTGTCCTTGTATTCAGATCACGTGTATTTTTGTATACTTGTATTTTAGCCACACATATTTTGTTTTTTGTTTAGTTCTTGGATCTGTCTAACGTTATATTTATATCTATAATTCACTTACGTGTAGTTTCGCGTTATACTTGTATCTAACTCACATGTAGTTTTATAGTTACATTTAACCCGCATGTATTGTTGTTATGTACTTGTATTTAGCTGATATGATTGTTTGTATTCTTTTTAACTTGTAAACTTTTGTGTTGTACTTGTGATAAACTATAGTGTACTTTTTATATTTGTAGTTAAATTACCAATTACTTATATAAATGTTTTTCTTGATAACAAACCTTAATTATAGTGTTTTTGTAATTTATTAGGATAGAACCCACATAACATGTCATATAAAGATTATTTGCTTGATTAAAATGTGATATATGGTCGATTTCGTAACCAACGTTGACACCACATAATATATTTACTCAGCTCAGACATATTATACTGACATTGTGTCAACCAACAAATGCTAGATTTATGTCGACCACCATGGTCGATTCTGATTGACGTGTAAGGAAATTTACAGATAGTTTATAAAGAAGAAAACGTACCTCAATGTTTGAATTGTTCATGACAAGCTGGTAAGCTATATCACGACACCCCTCACTGTACGTTATATTATCAATGTCATAGTCCCCCTCCCAGTGGCGGTCGGCAGAATGGGCGTATGCAGCAGCGGGTGTGGCGTGTGTGATCCGGGCTGTGGTGACAATACCAGTCGATTTTCCTGTAGACGAAATATTGTTGAAGTATTTAATTTGATTAAAGCGGTAATATTCTTCAAAATTATACATTTCAATTATTCAAAATCAACTATAAACGTCGGGTAAATTTCTAGTTTAGAATATAAATAACAGTTGCATGATATAACATGTGTTGTAATCGAGTAAACAATAGATGGAAATCGGGTATTTTCCTGTTGGTGCTGCTGCTATTTAAAATATAAATAGGGATAACACTGAATGTATCCAAGTTACCCTATTGTCCCCTTCCATAGATATTTAGCCCATTAAAGAGGATTAATTCAAGAACAAAAAGTGTAATGGTCAATCTTTGGAAACTTACGGCTTAGAAAGGCAAACCAAAAAAGTATGTCAAGCAAGTTTGAAAGTGAGAAGAATATGGTTGCCGGGTGCGGCCATTGTCGTGTTTTCGCCTTGTACACACCGTGAAATCACGATAACAAGACAGCACGACAATACGACACAAATATAGCGAACTCACGACACGACAACACGACAGAGAAACTTGTCGTGATTTCAACCTAAGTTTGTCTTATTGCCGCGGTGGTGTGATTCCGTGGTGAGCACAAGGCAAAACACGACACCACGACAATGGCCACATCCGGCCACCATAGAAGAGTGGAAACAAGCATGTTCCAAAAGGTACATTTTTCTATATCGAGAAAATTTTACTAAAAAGGGATAGCTTAAGTATGACCTGTATAGACTTTTCCCGTTTGCTAACATCGCTAATATTACCTCCCATTAACTTGTTTTGTTTATACTTCTTGACTGAGCAATCACGTATGATAATTAAAAACAATGTAAAGCCTAATTTGTAAGAAGTACGGGGGTTAAGAACTGCACCTGGTCAACCATACCATCTTATGTTTGGTGACGTGATATGTCGTTCGCGTGTGGATATTTAGGCTAACTATTATGAGTTGCCGTGGCATTCCTTTACTTTTCTTATTGCAACCGTGATTTTTATTGTTTTATATCTCGGTCATATATGTCTTCTTTTTCACCTTTATCATAAAAATTATTGTCTCTCATAACTCGCCAACAACAATCATACGTTATAATAAAACGACAGTTACCCTACACTTTGATTTTTACCTTTACGATACTTTCAACTGCCATGTTAAATTGGAATGCCGCTTTTACATGCCTTTAAAATCTTTATTCCATAAAAGGAATCCTTATCTGAAGATTGTTCGTTTTGGATTATGTCGTCACATTCTTAAACTGTACAAATTCATTTTCAATGAAGACAGTAACATTTTTATGAGTAAATGAAAGTGTTTTCATTGGTAATGAAACTTAATCTATCTGCAATTTAAGCAGAATGCAATGAAAACATACATTATGGTGATTTAAATAAACCATAACTTAAATGACAGCATATCATTGGCTGGAACTCTAACCAATAAACAGGCGCAAGCGGTAACCACGTGGTTATCATTTATTACGTTGTTAAAGTCTGGTTTCCAGTTCGAATTAATTCTATAAACAAATAATAAAGATAGTACTCTTGGATTGAGTGGTCGTCACATTAATTCAAGGTCCTTACGTTTTATTTTTAAAAAAAAAAACTAGCGTGTGCTTGATACCTTAACAGTATGGGGCCGAAAGGCTAAGGAGGCTAGCGTTACGCTCCCGGTCACACATTCACGGTCGGCCGACGGATTAGCCACGTATACGATCCGAAATCATTCATGGCAATCTGTACTGGTCCGTAGCTGTCCGTAGTGTATCATGGGTCAATCGTAGTAGTACTTGTATATCCGTGACCATTTTTGAGCATGTTTAAAAATTCCCAACGTATCAGACAACCGTAGTAAATCCTTACTGATCTGTATTAGAACGTACTTATCCGTTGTAGTCCGTAATAAAACGTTGCGTTCCGTGAGAGTCCGTACTTATCAGTGCCAGACCGTTCTAATTCGTGCTAACCCGTACTAAAATCTTAGCGAACCGTTGTTAATCCGCAGTGCATACGCCGTACCGAGCCGTATCACTCCCCGTTGTCAACTAGCCCATTTTCTGCATTACCATTGGTTGATCCGTCAAAACCCATAGTCAAACCGTGAGTATAGTCTTTCCCGGGGTCATCCGTGAGTTTCCACCCGTACATATATGTAGTCGTGCCGGCAAGTCGATCCGTGAATGTGTGACCGGGACATTAGAAAAGTTAAACGGTAAAGGCCACAAAATCGGAACGTCCTTGGAAAAGGACATTAACCCGGTTATTCGGAATAACACGATTGTAACCCATAGAAATATAAAGATACATGTGTAAATGGAGGACATTATCGTGGCCACTACATGTATGTAGCAGTACTTTGAGAACTAATTCCTAATCACTGCAAATCACTTCCTTTCAAAAAACGATATTTTTAATCTTTCATCTTTTGTCATGGTAGGATTAAAATATTGTTCAAGAAACGAAAAAAAAACTAGTAATAAAAATTCATGAAAGAAGAATCGTCAAAGATAAACATTTCCGTAGCTATCTTGCGCAAGCCAAGTTTTGCTGCACTATTCGTTTTACCACTAGATCTGATGACCAACGGTGAAGTTCGTTGGCTAGCGAAAATGATCCGTACCATGAAACATATAAAGCTCTTGATTAATTAAAGAAACTCGAAGCAGATTCACATTCACAATAAAGTGTATGAAACCTTTACCTTCAAATCACATAAATTAGTATGCTATATTTTATTCACAAATGGTTCAAAGTCTATCTTTTTTTTAACGTTTTTTGCTTTGTAAACATGTAGCTGTAAATCCGGATTTGATTTTTTTTTTATTACGGGGTGCTTTATTTTCTTTAATTGTTGAAAAAATGATAATTCAATGATTGGTTTGGTTTTGCTCTTCGATAGGCTAAAAATAATGACTATAGACTTAGTCGATTAAATAGGTTGACAATTCAAATTCAAGGAATTCGGTTTTCAGACAGTGTCGATCGATATTGGTCACTTCTTTGGTTTTCAGACTTTTTATGGACCTGCTGTAAACTTTTGATAAAATACCTTGATCACGTGACCAGTGAAGTATAGACGTCACTTCCGCTCCGTGTTGAGATGTACAATTCTTGCGTTCTACACGATCATCAACTCCTAACACGCCTTTTTTGGACTTTACACCAGATAGGAATGCAGTGGCTGTTCCCGCTGAATCCGGAACTTGACTATTCGTGTTATACACCTGGAATGATGAAATGAACATACGTTTTTACCGTAAAGTTGGTTCCTTTATTACCGGTAGACTGGCTCCCTTTATTACAGTTAAACTGGTTTCCTTTATAACAGTTAGACTGGTTCCCTTTATTACCGGTAGACTGATTCCCTTTATTACAGTTAGACTGGTACCCTTTTATTACCAGTAGACTAGTTAGACTGGTTTCCTTCCACAATTGTGTGTCTAACGACCACATTTATCAAAGTCGTGCATCTAGCATAAACACGCAAAGCTTTAAAGATGAAAAGAAATCATTCAGAGAAGATGCCATGCACATCTGTAAGGCTAATTGGCCAACACTATATAAAGTAAAAACCACACATAAAAGCAGAACTGATAAATTAAAAACATTTTCACGGAGGAAAGATAAGCAATTCCGTAAATATCGAAAAAAAAATGTCTCATTCCCAGCAAACCTCGGAAATTTTTGTGTGGTATTATTTCATTTTTGAGATGCTTCACAAATGACTGGAATCATCAATTGGTTCTCATGGCTAATCCAATTTTCTTTGTATATTAAGGGTCTTCAGATCAGTTTTGGTATCAGTAGTAATGTGGTAGTGTGGCCTTTAAAAATAGTAGACACCTTGCAATTTCGTTGTGCCGGATTTAACAGTATTCTCCATCACGATATACCAACTGAATATGCTTCTGCTAACACGTTCAACATTCACTATATTATATACTTTTAACAAGAAATGAAAACAAAAGCCTCGCATGACGAGCAGGGCCACCGTCAAGATGGCCTGTTGTCATGTTCACCCCTGACCCCCCACTCTCTGAATGTACAGACACACCACTGGTTACAGTTTGCTCCCAGAAATTCTCTTTTGCCAAACCAGGATACCCAACAGTAATAAGCTGAAGGGGAAGCCATTTAATTAATAATAAATAATTTATTTATATGGCTCACAAACTGAACCTTTAGCCTAACAGCTTACTATGCCTATTTGGAAAAAGCAGTGACCAAGTCTTACTATTAGGCAAGTGGTCCATATCGAAGTACACTGCGGCATTAGCAGCTTTCCGTTCGATTTACCGTGAACGGGTGTTGGCACAGATTTGGCAGTTTACCTGTACGCGCACCTA
>JAUMGZ010092779.1:0-17943 GCA_032359645.1 Pododesmus macrochisma
GTACAACAATATAGCTGTATACATACACAGTACAGCAATATAACTATATACATACACAGTACAGCAATATAACTATACATACACAGTACAGCAATATAACTGTATACATACACAGTACAGCAATATAACGATACACATATACAGTACAGCAATATAACTGTATTCATACACAGTACAGCAATATAACTATACACATATACACAGTACAGCAATATAACTATATACATACACAGTACAGCAATGTAACTGTATACATACACAGTACAGCAATATAATTGTATACATACACAGTACAGCAATATAACTGTATACATACACAGTACAGGAATATAACTAAATACATTCACAGTACTGCAATGTAACTGTATACATACATAGTACAGCAATATAACTGTATACAGTTTTACAGATTCCTAAGTCAGATATTTTTCTGTGACAGATTCCTAAGTCAGACATTTTTCTGTTACAGATTCATAAGTCAGACATTTTTCTGTTACAGATTCCTAAGTCACATATTGTTCTATTTCAGATTCCTAAGTCAGACATTTTTTGTTACAGATCCCTAAATAAGATATTTTTCTGCTACATATTCCTAAGTCAGACACTTTTCTGATACAGATTCCTTAGTCAGACACTTTTCTGTTACAGATTCCTTAGTCAGACACTTTTCTGTTACAGATTCCTAAGTTAGACATTTTTCTGTTACTTCCTAAATTAGACATTTTTCTGTTACAGATTCCTAAGTCAGACATCTTTCTGATACAGATTCCTTAGTCAGACACTTTTCTGTTACAGATTCCTAAGTTAGTAATTTTTCTGTTACTGATTCCTAAGTTAGACATTTTTCTGTTACAGATTCCTAAGTCAGACATTTTTCTGTTACAGATTCCTAAGTCAGACACTTTTCTGATACAGATTCCTTAGATAGACACTTTTCAGTTACAGATTCCTAAGTTAGACATTTTTCTGTTACAGATTCCTAAGTCAGACACTTTTCTGTTACAGATTCCTAAGTCAGACATTTTTCTGTTACAGATTCTTAAGTCAGACATTTTTTGTCCATCTGGACTCAAGGTACCTGTTGGATTTTTCTCATGCAAATCCTGTCTGTTGTCTGTTGTCAGCATCTGGCCTCGTACACTTTTCACGTTTTCGACTTCTTCTCCAAAACCAATTAATCAATTTCATCCAAACTTAGCAGGAAGTATTCCTAGGGGAAGGGGGTTCAGATTTGTTCACATGAAGGGGTGTGGCACCCAGGGGGCACCACTAGGGGGTCAAAAGGGGGAAAATTTGACAAAATTTAACAAATCTTCTCCTAATAAACTATAAGTCCTAGAGCTTAATGTTTTAGTATGTACAGGGTGTTTCATAATATATGCAACCATTTAAACCGTTTATAAAAACTTTATTCTTATATGAAATCATTATAATGATACATCAACATGTTTGATATGACTTCAAGATTTTATATATCATCAGTTTGCAACACAATCTTTTCGTATTATTTGACACTTGCAGGAAACTAACAAGTTACCATTTTACAGTATATGCTCTAAATGACGTCCATTTTGGCCTTTAACTAAATGTACACGTTCGCGGAAGTTCCTTTTTACAGACTTGAAAGTGTCCACAGGAATGAGCCTTATTTCCCTTCTGATTGCAGATTTTAATTCATCTGTAATATTAGGAGATAGTACGTACACCCTGTCCTTTAAATATCCCCACAAAAAGAAATCTAACGGATTTAAGTTAAGTCCGGCTAGTGTGGCGGACATTCATTACACGTCCTGAATGAGAGAAATTTTCCTTTTAATGTCTTTCAAGAAGTTCCAACACAACTCTAGCCGTATGTGGCGTTTCACCATCTTATTGAAACCAAATGTGATTTAGGTCAATTCCTTTTCTTTGCAAGGCTGGTATGAACTTATTTCTTATTAAGCTAAGATAGTTTGCTGAATTAATTAATATCACATCACCACCAGTATCCCCAAAGAAGAAGGGTCCAATTATACCGGTTGAACTTAGTGCAGCCCATGCAGCCAACTTATCGCTATGAAGAGGCTTTTCTATATAAGTATTCGGCTTCTGCGAACCCAATACAACGAAGAAATCTTTTTATAATCCTATATAATTTCCATTTGCTTATCTCTCTATACTCAGGATAACGTTTCTGCATTCTTATCACATATAAAATATAGGTGAATTAGATTGATAAAACAATCTAACAATTTCTGCATAGTGACTTGTGTTTAACTCCATATTGGAAATTTTCAGAACACCTGATATGATGACATCACAATTACATCATAATTATCATTGTAATAGGCTATACATTTTCCCGTACTTTTTAGGATTGTAATCTTGAGTATATTACCTTTCCAAAAAGACCAATATTTAATTTGTATTTGAATTGAATTGAATTGAAATTGAAATTTAATTTGTATCTGTTTTCGTTTTTAAAATATACGCAAATGAAATGGTTGCATACATTATTAAACACCCTGTATTTGTATTGCCTGTATTCTAAATTTGTGTGCTTGGCTGATACACATTTCGGCTTTCGTATTTCGGCATCCCTCTTTATTTATTGTTAGTAAGTTAATCAGTCATTCTAACCAAAGTCAGTCGTTCCATCAAAAGTCCGTCCGTCCGTCCGTCCGTCTGTCTGATATACCAGTAGAATGCATGGTAAAAAGGGGATGGGGAGTTTACTCCTCGTCGTCCTATTTTTATCGCTCTGCTTTAATGATAATGTTGCTACTTCTATTCCTCTACTGTTAATGTTTTTCTCTTTTGCTCCTCCGTCACCATTTGAAAACAGTTGAAAAGGTTACCATACATCGGAATGACACGGAGGCATCGCGGCGGATGACACATGTGTAGTAGGAAACGCTTACCATATCGCGAGCATCTGGTTTCGCTTCTAGATTTTTAATAGAAGTTCGTGATGTTTCCATATTTGGCTAATAAATGTATATTTGGTTTATTTTTCTGTGTGCATCCAATGTTTTATTATTGTTTGCCAAAGTCCTTCTTGGTTTTTCGATTTACTATTTTTTTCTCTGTATACTCTCTGTGTCCCATGTTTTTCTTCGGTTTGCCCATGTCGATGGATTCATTTCTTCGGAAAACAATCTTCGTTTATCTTTTGTTGTATCTATGCCTTACATTGCCATAATATTGACGACAGTGGGCTTCAGATAGTTCTTACTCTTATAAACGGGGAGGTTGTGTGTGACTTCTTAATATCATTATTATTAAATGATTGCGCAATCGAATAGACGAATTATTTTTTCTTCAACCTATTATTGTTTAATCCTATTCTTGAAATGGCAATGTGTACGCAAACGCATGTTTAACATGTACATAGTTCTACTTGTCTACTGCTGAAGGATTTGCAATTTTATTTCATTTGATATGGAAACCATAAAAACGTGCATTCTTTCGTCTTTAACATACTCATAATTTATTTGTGTCGACTCTGTGTCGCACTAGTCGCTTCCTGTGCGTCTCTGTTGTAATTGTTAGGGCATTCAAACTGATTATCGTAATTATTATACAGTAACTTCATCATCTTCCTGTTGTCATTGTGTATCTCAACAAACACAAGCTATGTCAATGTTTATACACAAAGCACCGCCAATAAACGTCAGGAACCGACTTAAACTTAAACAAGTCGGAATCGCGCTAACATGTACAAATTGGACAAGAAAATTTGGGTTTTAGTAGCAGTGTGTCGGGGCTGGATAAGATGCAAGAAACAATAATTACTTGTGAAGAAAACAGCGCTATATTCATGTTTGAGCACGGAATTATATTTGCAGGGTAAATGACCCGTGAGGAGTTCTCGTCACATCGGGGGAGGAGGTTCTGCCATCTCTCGGCGGTAATTAGTCCCGACAGAAGGACTCAGTTGTAGAGAATGTTTAACATGGAAGATTGTCTAGAGAAAGTTACCAGCTTTTGTATTGATACTATTGGTATAAAATGTTAGACGGAGTGATCTTGTATTACTGTTTGTATTTATACTACTTGAATAAAATGTCAGTCGGAGTGATCTTTAAATTTTAAATTTTGTATTATTATTTTGTATGGTTTTTGTACATCATAACCATCGTGAATGCTTTGTCACCGTTTCCCCTTTGGATTTGTAGCCTTGATTTGCTGAAGTCTTGTCTATTCAAAATCAATTCTTCTCTTGCGTCCATTAATGACAGCATTTTCGAGCAAGATCTTGGGTTCGGGACGGGGTTGGCTCACACAGAGTTTTGGTTCCTTCCTCTTATAAATATCATATTTATCGGAGGCATGATTCAGATTGCATTTGTGTATACTTGTATTACTTTTTGTATTACTAGATTATTTTCCTCACCATGTATTACTTCATAGGTAGAACTTTTTCTATTCCAACATGCATGAAACTAAAACATGTATTAAGTTTTGGACGATAAAATTGCAATCAATTTACAATGTACATCAAGAAGTTAAGTTACACAATCTATGTAGGGATTTTAAATAAAACCACAAAATAAGTGTAGAGAATTTAATTAACTTTAGCCCAATTCCATTTTCTGTGAGTTCTTAAAACAGGAAAGGTTGACAGAGAAAATGTCAAAACGGTATTCCTAAGAAAACATCAGGAAAGTGGGTAACAAATACAGAAAATATATACATGTTAAACCAATAGGAAACAACATGAACTCTTATTAAAAAAAAAAAAACCAAAATGATGCGCGAAACCAGGTATCCGCAAAGAGTGAACGTTGAACATTGTGTTGCACGCTTTTCATGTCATGAGTAGAGACAGAGGGCACTTTTTATATTTAAATCAAGTATTCCCTTAAGCTTCAAGCTCATTAGTATATACAAAGTACACACAAGATAAATATATCAACAAAGTACATGATTAAATATAAATAATAACAGAACAAACATAAACATGAAGGTTACATTAAAAGTATTTTATCAACATTTTCTTTTCTTACAAAATGAGTCATGTATATAAATTTACCAAAGTTTATAAATTCCTTAACATTTCATGTTTTCATTAACTGAATAATTTTATAAACAAAAGTATTGTTTCGATAAAAAGGTTTATTACATTTGATTCTCAGAGTTTGATAGATGGGACTATCAGTACAAAAGTAGTAACTTCGAAGAACCAAGGCGATATTCTAAAGCCGTAAGTCCATGGACATTGGCAAACACAAGGAAAACGTTGGGCGCTCACAAAAAAATTACCAAATATCTTTAACAAAATTATACTCATCTTCGATCTCATTTCTGCATAATTTGCATATTCTATTGTTTCTAACTACATTATTAAATCTGCCTATTTCAATTTTAAGGTCAAATGCTGATAATCTTAATTTTGTGATATATTTTGTTTTTTAATTTAACGGTATATGTTTAATTAAATAAAACTGTAAAGTTACATCTTAATATATAAAGAACATTTAGGTGAATTCTGAATTTCATACAAAAGTTCTTGCTTAGCTAAATCGAAGATACGCTGTTTTATAATGGACAGTGTGTATTTTTATTATACCAATCATTTGAATAAGACTTAGACCAGCCATTAAATATTTATAACATACTTTGTTAAACTTTTAAACCCAAGTAATATAATTGAATGTAATAATTTATTAAAATTTATCAGAAATGCATTAGAGTTAAGAGACACCTCTTTTGTTACCAATGTCCATGGACTTACTGCTTTAGAATATCGTCTTGGTTTTTTTTTGAATTTACTACTTTTAATAGAACATTATTGATCTCTTAGTTTTATCATTTCCTGCCATTTTATACAATGGATTATTATGTTAAATATATATATTTGTTTTGTAATAACTTGTAATGGAGAACACTGATGTAATTTTAGTTTTCTGAATAAAAAAAGCTGGTATCTGTTTTTTCTGATATCTCGTTCTCTTGTCTTTTCATCTGCAAACCTATAAATAGATGTTAACTAAATGTGTTTGTGATACACTATTTGAACTATAAGAACATGTATTTCTACTGCTTAAGAAAGATAATCTAATCAAATTAAGATTAAGAAAAAAATAATAATTGTTCTTACCTATAATATTTATTGTGTAATCGTTAAAATCAAAAGTCAATAATTTACAAAAAGGTTTAATGAGAATTAGTAATACTATTTATGTAAATTCACCGAGTGACTTTTGCTTCTGTATTTAAATTCTGATAACTAATAGAAACATTAATCTGATTAATGTATTTAAGTTCATTACAGGATGAATGCCTTTCCCCTGTCGATAAATCATTTTAAATACTTGAGTTAATGGATTTACGTCGCTGGCACAGCTTGTGTGACTGAACATAACTACACACTAAATCTACTGCTCCATTTCATAAGCCTGGTTTTCATTAACAGTCGAGATATGTTAGAGATAAAACAAAAAACATACAATTGTGTAAAGCAATTAAAATATGTGTCACCCACTGTGAACGAACGACGCCTCATTTGCACCGCGCCATGATAAGACAAGGGAGAGAACCCTTTATCTTGTCTAAACCGCTTTCCTTGCATAGCTGAAATGTTTTCAAGTGTGAGATGGCATTTTTATTTGAATTACTATAAATTGATGTATTCTCCTTTCATTGCAAGCTGGATTGTTGGTGTTTAATATCTTACCTCTTTAAAACAAAGTCTATATAACATGTTGTATAAAAGGAATAAAATGTATGTGTGAGTTAGAGAGAGGGTGGGGAGAGAGGGACATTTCCCCTGCAAGTATGTTTGTTAAAATTTGTTGATTCGAAATGCAAGTAAATTGTAAATTTATTATGTCATTATACGATTACTGCATGACCTTTCGAATTGAGCGTTAATGATAGTCTATACTCCATGTTGTATCGACTATAAGTCTTTCATAAATTTATAATCACTTTTTAACGATTATTTTAAGTAAGCATATAGAGCAATAAACATACATATGTATGAGAATATATATACATGTAACTAAGTACACGGTATTCTCTCGTTGTTTTGCAATCAATTTCTGTATATTGAACGGTGCAAATTAAAATTAAAACTCTTGTTTATAACTAATGCATTGTCATTTTGCTTTCAATGCTAGTTAAAACTTTCCATAACTGAAAACATCCATTTTATTCTGAAAGGTAAAACTAAATTGATATGTTTAGATCCGACTGTGATTCAAGTTTATCACTTTCATTTTGTCTTTATCGTATTCGCTAATTTCACTAAATTTACTATTCAGAAAGTTTGAATCGTCTTCAAAGGCGGGAGGTAGGTCATCTTCGCCGACCCTTCATCTACAGAGCCCTCAAAGGTAGACAATTTGCTGTCTGACGGAGAAACAGACCAGCTTCGAGCAATTATGATGGCGTCAAAGTCTCGGGATCCGTCGCATGAAGCCAAACCAAGCATGCCACACTTTGTATCATCCCTTTAATATCGAGCACGCTTACAAATTGCACCACGGAATTACGGGGAATTAGCAGCACATCGAGAAAACATGTTGTGATACGTCGGCAAAATTGTAAACATTTATTAAACGCTATTAAAAACGTCGTTTTCGGTAACGAGGTGTACGTTTTAATTATCGCTGGGCGTGTCAACTAGGATCTTGGCGACATCAGAGGAACGGAGTCTCGAATCCGGTGCTTACTGAATCAATATTAACGAAAATATGCTTTTTCTGGATATTAATGTCATGATTTATTTTAGCATTTTCATCTTTGATTTAACATTCTTTGTACTCGAGGTTGAAAGTGAATTAAAAACGACGGTCTATATAGGAATAACAGGAAGTCGGGAACACGGGGGTGTCAGTATTAGTTCTATGTAACAGATCAGCATATAGCATTTCAAAGTCTCATTCGTCCACACAAAACTTCAATCAAATCAATGTATTTTGTTATCATGGAAATATACTGACACGCGAAATATATGACAATAAATTTCATTAAATGAATGAAAGGGAAAATATAAAATACCAATGTACATTATATAGAAATCGTTGTCTACATCGACCAGCTTTAATCTGTATGTTCATGTTGTGTACTTAACATTGTATCAAAAGTATTATAAAGTAGTAAAAACAAAAAACCTAGACTATTTTCAAAAGCCGTCTGTCCATTGACAAGGGCAAACAATAGGATACAAACATTCAATCTGAAGCATGCCGCATGCCGCATATAAATATAATATTTATAAGAGGAAAGAGACAATACTCTTTGTGAGACACCCTCATCCCAAATTCTAAATCTTGCTTCTAAGCAGACGTCTTTAAAAATACCTTAGAGAAAATGTATTGGAGTAGACAAGGTCCCGTTTAATCAAAACTACAAAGCTAAAGATGGGAGACTTAAAAATCATGATGGCAATGATTGACAAAAACCACACCCTAACAATAATGTAACTAATTTACTGCTCGCGATATGTTAAGCGTTTCCTGCTATACATGTGCCACGATGCTTCCGTGTCATGCCGGTGTATGGAAACCCTTTCCATGGTATAATTTCATCTGCAGTAATATTTTTATCTGCAAAAATAAATTTAAAATACCAAAACAGCTAATGTCAAGTTTCTACCTATAGAACTGCTATACGTATAATGCCTCTTTAAGTTTTGTAGAAATGTTTAAAATATTTTCATTTTTGTTGGATATTCGTATTTTTGTGACTTCTGTACTCTTCTGCTGTCTTGATTTGATTTGTCAGTGCCAATAGATCAACGCTTTTTGAAAAGAGTCTTTGTATTTCGTGTTATTTACTATTATCCTTATATCGATGCATGGATGCATTACTAAGGATGACAATGAAACTGTGTACAGCAGCAATTGATTACTCTTCGACGAAGTCTGGTTTCCCTTCTAGTTTCCTTGAAGTTTGTGATGTGTCCTTGTTGGTGTAATTTTGATTTTTGTATAGTTTAAACGAGCGGTCTAGTTTTCCTTTATATTTCCAATATCAATTAAAAGACTCCTGAACTTTGGCAAGTGTCCCGCGTTTGTGCATTTGTTTTCAACAAACAATAATGATATCATATAATAATTTTCGTTCAAAGCAGGTTTTCATTTATAGAAATAAATGTCAGTTATTTGATGTATAATAAATTAAATCATAGACATCTCAAAATAAAAACAGTATGAGTGGAATCAACAGAACGAGAGACATTGACAAACAAACAATAACTGCACCAAACAATTAAGCACCATATTATAAGGAATTAAATTGACATCACAACAATCCTCAAGACCAGAAATCAATGTGGATCGACTTAGGACGGCCACCCAGTACGAAATCAGTCAATGTGGTTAAACTGGGTAATGATGTCTCAACCTTCCCACTTCTCGCATGAGACTTGAAGTCTTAAGTATAGACAAACCTTTAAAATTTAATAAATACACTTAATAGCACTGTAAAAGATCTCAACGACTAACCGCTCACATCAATTGTCCATAAACATATAAACGAGTAAAACGTATATTCATATTTACAAGAGGTAAATATTACACCAAAATCTTCAACACTTTATCTTTAATATTATAAATTATTGTATTGAGGCTTGATTGTTTGTATACTATTTTTCTTCGTGAACATTTCTCATGGAGATTAATGGTATGTACTTATAGTTTAGGCCACAGTGTAGAACCTGAGCAAAGTAATGAAGAAAGAGTTTTGAAACAAAGGGGGAGCGAAAAACACCAAAAAAACGCCAACAAACATCAAAATTACAATAACAACATATAAAAATGTATAAGTAAAAAGGTAAATCGAAAAACCAAGACGATATTCTAGGCCGTAAGTCAACAAATGAAGACATTGGACGCACACAAAAAAAAATAAAACCAAATATACATTTATTTACTAAAAATGGAAACATCACGAACTACTATTCAAAAACTAGAAGCGAAACCAGGTGCTCGCGATATGGTAAGCGTTTCCTGCTATACGTGTACCACCCGCCGCGATGCCTCCGTGTCATTCCGGTGTATCGTTAACTTATGGTAAATCACAAATAACGGAAAGACCAGCTACAAGCCCGGAACTAAATTATACGTTGATTTAACGAATTGAATGAAACAGTTAAATCTGTACATGTTAACGGTATTTGCATCTTCATATAAGCTTGCAGGTGCCGTAAATATATTTCGATTTATTCTAGTGCTGAATTGTTTGATGCGGTTATTGTTAGTTTTTTTATACCGCCCGTTCTGTTGATTCCTACCATCCTGTTGTTTTGTCTCATCGTTAACATTAAAACAGAAACTTCCTATATGAATTAAATGCAAATATTCCAGAGGTTATTCAAAAGACGTAGGTTTATTAAAATTGACAAATCAAAAAAAAACAGGCGCAGAAAAAAAAAACAAAAAACAAAACAAGTATTGATCTAAAATTCTATAAAATAATGACCCAACAACTGCATGTTATATATTATATATATATATTATGTTAAAACAACCGTTAAATGTAAACATAATAGAACAGAGAACAATAGCATTGGATTGATTGGAATGTTCAAATCCAGTTTGTTTTAAGCAAAGATACTAATTAGCCCTTACGACAAAAATTATCGATATTATATAAATTAAATCAATTCATTATATTATTAGGAGCTATCTCCTGGACGTTTTCATGTACAACATGAAGTAAACATATGGACTACATGCATTGTAACAATTAATGAATCGTATCCATGTGAAAAGTAATTAATAAGTCCTTAATTATATTATTTGCATACACATAATAATACATTTAAACGCTAAATGTTATATTATAGAACGCATAATCTCTAGACCTGCTAAATACACCCTAGTACTATTCAGTACAAGATGTGTATTGTGCATAAGGCTCGGATTGTACTGTAATTACCCCAGTAAGAATTACCTAACTCCCGCCAGAGATAGGCAATACTGGATATTTATGACCAACAAACAGCAATGTTTTCTTTTGACACATGACTTCCCTCCGTCAAGGCATGCAATACATGTGCCTCTCACGGCATGATGTATTCTCTTGGTTTTTGTGCTTTATGAGTGGGTATATTTCTTGCATACTTCGCACAAATGGCCCATTTATAAGATGTGTGTTGGCCGTATGATGGCACAGCATATAGTTCTTCTATAATGTTTTCTTGTTCTCTCTTTAGATATTTATCTTTTCCTGTGTGGAGTGTTCATGTCGATGTACCATTCATGTTCTCAGAGACAGAATCCAACGCCGCGAAAAGAATTCCGGATATACGTTATCCGAGTCATTTATTGCAGTCCCGCAGAATATGTCATGCTCGGAATGTCAGCGAATTCCTCATTGGGTAGAATTCTTTTTATCCGTGTCACTTATGACTTACGTGACATCATTAAGGAGTATAAGAACACCACGGGAAGCATAACATCATGGTATCATACCGTTTCTTGCTCTAGATGTTTCTCCTTAAATCCTCTTTCACTCATTAAAAACAGGATGAGTAGAATCAACAGAACGAGAGACATTGACAAACCCACAACAGCCGCATCAAGCTTTTCACCAGAATTAAAAAGAAATTAAAATGACGTGACATCAATCCTCAAGAATAGTTATGCATGCGGATCGACTTAAAAGGTCAACCAGTACAAAACCAGGCGGTGTTGTTAAACAGGTGACTTAAGGATGACCACTACTCACATTTTATTATTTATTCAGTATTTTGTAAACTTTAGCCAAACACGAAACTATCAACTTAAAAAGAAAACAAGAAAAAAAGGATCAACAGAACAAAAGTTATTAACAGACAAACAAGAGCATCATCAAAAAGTCACCACCAGAATGAACTAGCAAAGTGAAGAGAGCATTTAAAAATGATGTCAAACCAACTAAGAGGGTGAGAGAACCGCGCTCTTGACCCAAAGCAAAACTCCGAAACAACCACTATCAACGGAAATAAGCAGAAACATTAATTTAGAATAGACAAGATCTCGATAAATCAAAGCTATACTAAGCCAAGTATGGGGTTAACAATCCGAAGTTATTGAATGACGAATACCATATCCCCATTATAAAACTGGTCTAGTCATGAATTAAGGTGTGCGCTCAGAAAAAACATAAACTATTAACGTATTCCTCTGGACATGTGTTTCGGACAATTTAGTCCTCATCAGCGGACGGGCGGACGGACGAACGAACGCACGCACGCACGGACGGACGGACGGACGGTCGGACGGACGGACTTACAATAAAAATAGCAATTATATAAAACAGACAAGCACACTCATTCCGAATACAGGTATATACAAAAATGCATACGCAACGGTCCATAATTCATTCGTGACTCGCAAAATAGCAATTATATAAAACAGACAAGCACACTCATTCCGAATACAGGTAAATACAAAACTGCATACGCAACGGTCCATAATTCATTCGTGACTGGTAATATGATACGGGTCTCGAACAAAAGGATGAAGATCAAATCAGCGCAGAAGACGTAAATATACAAATATAAAACTTCCTGAATGTAGACCGAAGTTTTCGCAATGTACATATCTACCTCAAAATATTTAATATCAACAACAAACATCTGGTGATAAAGAAAGTTCTTGTATTGAGAACAAGCTCTTGAATATTGAATAAACACCATAATGAGATAAGGTGGGTGATTTTCTCCTTCAAATAGGAAAAGACTATCGAAACATTGAAGTCGTTCCGTTTGCCATAAAAGTGTGGAATGTATTATACATGTCGATGGGTCATATGCTTTTGAAATATTCTGGAAGTGACGTTAAGACCTATTTAAACAAACAAACAAACAAAAAATGCAACAGTAGAAATACACCAGAATAACACGGAAGCGTCGTTACGGGTGACACTTGTGTAGCAGGAAACGCTTACCATATCGCGAGCACCTGGTTTCGCTTCTAGTTTTTGAATATAAGTTATTTTTTCTGAATGCGTCTCATTGTTTCCTTGTGTTTGCCCATGTCCACGGCTATTGAATATCATCTTGGGTTTGTTTCATAGTTACTACGTATACCTTTAGAAGAATGGCCAAGTATTATGCAAAAGAATCGGTATCTATAAATATCTATGTTGTAACCGAAATGTTAATTAATCAGTAGCACGAACTGGGTGATATTTGGATAAAGCTGCTTGACACAAATATAGAAAAGGGACAGCTATATCGTAGTTCAGTTCAGTTTGTCTCTTGATGAGTTTCAATAGTCTACTACAAAATAAAAAAGACTACTGAATTTTACATGTATGGCATATGAGATCATTGTATCTAAAGATTTTAAATTAGAATTTAGTATAGAAATGCAAAGTGGGTTTTTTCAGTATCACATAGTATAACATGATAGTACTTATTTCGACTGATTATCCATTTTAGCCCAAGTCACATTCTTTCGATGTATCAATTTTATAAAAAAAAAAAAAAAAATGGATTTGCATGTCATACTTCAGTTGAGACGTCAACCCGCCAATACGTTTATTTGAATATGAAGAGAAAAGATTGCTGTATATAATAAACAGGTTTAATCACACCTCTACCCTCCCGTATACAATAAACAGGTTACATTTTACCACTATACCCTCCCGGCTGCGCTGGAAAACAAGCCTAAATCGGAACATTTGTATTGTTACAGTTTTCTCATTTAAGCACTTTAATTTGCTTTGCATGGCTTCATTGTAACATTATTTCTAATCATTTATTTCTTTTTGCATACAGATAGTACACGAGCTAATGGAGATAAGTACACCAGATGCAATGAATAAGATGGTATGGTGGCCAAAACAACTCAGATTGCGTTAAACTTAAGACAAGTCGTTTAATATAAATACCATACTTTTTAAACCCCAGTAGTATAATTGAATGTAATAATTTAATTAAATTTACCAGAACTCCAGTAGAGTTAAGAAACACTTCCTCATAGAACATTTTTATTGTACTCATAGTTTTATCATTGACTGCCATATTATACCATGGATTATTATATAGATCTGTATACATTTGTTTTTCAATTACATGTACTTGTGATGGAGATAACTGGTTCATACATTAGTTTTCTGAATAAAATATCTGGTTAGAGATATAGCGATGTGACAGTAGTTAACGATGTTCTTACGTAAAAGTCTGAAATGTGGAAGTAGTTTAATAATAACACATTCTCAAAACAAAACACCTTTAAACTAAAACTAAACTCCTTTCAAACTTAACTAAAGAGCTTAAAAACTGAGTAAACAAGTCATTTAGATGGCCGCACCAAATAAAAGGAAGAACGACAAAAAATAATTGAATATCTGAAATTTATTTGCTTTACAAAGCTTATATTGTAATGGGAAACGGATGATTTAAATTTAGACTACTTAGTACGGGCATCCAGCATAATTTATGTCCATGTGATACATATTAATAGTATCATTTATCTGTTACCTGCCTTTAAAACGCCACATATGTAAACACGATTAAAAATATTACAAGTGAATGTGAACTGTGTGTGAATTCAACACATTATACTATTTGACGAATAATTTTGAAACATTTCATTAAATAAACAGATTAAAATTCTTGTAAAACTTATGCTGAATGATGTTTTTAAAACATCTTAAATTAAATAAATGAAATATTATTTATGTAACTGCAATTCTCGTGATATAAATGTTTGTTATTAAGCAGCTGTTTAGCGCGACGACAAAACTTGGAGACTTTCATATCGTATAGTACTTCAAATATTCGTAACAAATATTTCATAAGCGCTAGGCTGCAGACCACCATCGCAATGTTCCCTCGTTGCGGTGCCAACAAGTTTACATATTATCTGTTTAATTGGCACCGTTATCTTGAAATACGAAACTTACATTTTGCTGTGGTGATAAAACGTCCATGTGTTGACGTGTCGGCGTACTTGTGAACTATGTAACATTTGTTGTGCTTGTTGTAATTAAACATCAAATTGTTAAATGTCTCACTCTGAAGAATTATATTGTAGTTACTGATTATAAAACCAACAGATTGTTAATTGTAGTGTGTATGTTATTGTCAGTCACAAATCAATTAAAAAATGTTAAGTAAATTAAATTCTCTTTGGGTCATTTTTATACGCTCGTCTCATTTTGCTAGATCATTCTGGTGGTGACATTTTGATGAAGCCATTGTTTGTTTGTCAATAACTTTTGTTCTGTTGATCTTATTTCTTCTTTTTTTGTATTTAGTTTATGATATATGTATACAACAGGCAAGGGAGGAAAACAGAACTCCTGACCACGGAACTACCAAATAGCATTAGAAGTATTGAAGAATGACATCTGAATAAAACTGATAACCAAGGATATTAATTGTATTTAAAATAAAGTAAATTCTATTGAAATCTTCGGGGGTTTTTATATAGAGTCAAACTGTTGTAACACAAAAACAGGATGAGTGGAATTAAAAGACCGAGAGGCAATGACAAACCAACAATAGCCGCATCAAAATATTCAGCACCAGAATAAAACGAAACAAACTTTGACGTCACAACAATCCCCAAGACTAACAATACATGCAGACCGACTTCAAATTATTCTATCATTTTTCCAAAATAGACAGCATTTGAAAGAAGTGTAAATTAAATAGGAACAATTTTTGTTTACTCCGAGCAAATTTTTTACCCATTCAAAACGTAGTTAGGACAGGTTTTGTTCATCAAGTGTCTTAAAACTCCGAATAACGATTCTTGATATGAATTCGACGAGGTATCGGCCAATCAAAAGTCAGGTCCGCATATTGAATGTAATAGGCAATATCGATATCAAATTAAAAAGGATACCATGTCATTAATGCATACATCAAGTTTCGTTAGACATGACCAACAGTCCTAGCAAATAATTTAGATGAGTGGAATCAACAGAACGAGAGATTTTGACAAACCATTAATAGCCGCATCTAACAATTCAGCACCAAAATAAAAAGACATAATTAAAGTCACAGCAATCACCAAGACTAGTTATCCTTGCGGACCGACTTAGGACGGTTTTCTAGTACGAAACCAGGCCCTGTGGTTAAACAGGTTAATAAGGCATCAACATTCCCACTTAACACTGGAGACAAGAAGCCTTAAGTATAGACATACATTTAAAAATTCAGTAAATACACTTCATAGTGATGTCGATCATTTCAACAACCAATCTCCCTTTAATTGTCCTTACAAATCTAAAGGCGTAAAACATATTTCTAAAAGGCAATTGGGAACACGAAAATTGGACCTAGCCAAGATGCATTAAGTCGCAAAAACATGGTTGATCCGCAGGCAAATACATGCATAACGACATTGACGAACAGTTAGTCCCAGATAGCAACAACTAAGGCAACTTAAAGTGGCAGTTGCAGTAACGGGACCGAATGAGAGTGAACAAAGTTCTGTGTCGGGGGAAACGAAAAAATGTGGTTTAAGTAATTGCTATAACATCAATGTGTGCTCAGAAACAATGAACAACGCGAATGCCAACTGATACCCAGAAGGACTGATAGCAGGGCGACCCAGCCTTCTCGATATATGAAGCTTTCAAATGGAGCCTTTCATTGCGTCCAAGTAGTTTTGTTAGAAGGTGTGCAATGTCTATGTCAGTAAGAGGCAGTAAATGGACCCAATTCTAGGCATGTAGTGTGTTTGGCTATAAGAGGATCATAGCTAGGTTTAAGAAATTGTTTTACAAGTTTGGTAGCAACGAAAGATATTACGGGGTTGTGTTTAGGTTTGTTAAAAAAGATCGCCAAAACGTTAGGGTTGTGAAATGTCTCTAGTTACATACTGGGAAATACAATCTCGAGATATCTTATATAAAACTTACCAAATGATTAACGTAGTTTATGATATCGATAACCATATGAAGTAAGTTTTGTGGAAAGGTCAATATTACGAGAATGAAAATCATTGATATCTTAACACGCTGGGTATAACGAGAAAATTAGGAAATATAACTGCCATATGGTTGAAATCTTAAAATATCTCCATAAAGCAAAAGGAAATTTACAATTCAAAATTCAAAATCGTCTCTTTTGTCGTAGATTTTATTATGAGCTGTTCCATTAACAATATTAATGATTAAGTCCAAAAATGGCAAGGAATTATCATGTGTCTTGACAAGACGTACTGCTTTAAGATATATAAATTAGGTATGTTTTGATAAAATCGGATATTTTATCAAAATATCTAAAGGTTTTATTCAAACTATTAATCAAGAGTACAAGAAGAGATCTGCTACAAGTGGGGCACAATTCGGTTCCATAGATATGCCAACAACCTGTCTATAAAAGTCAAGAAGAAATAGGATCAACAGAACAAAGGTTATTGATAAACAAACAAACAAATTAAAAAGTCACCACAAGAATGAACTTTGCAAAGCGATACGGGCATTTAACAAATGACGTTAGACCAACAACATGGGTGAGAAGACCTCTCTTTGATCCGAAGTCAAGCTCCAAAATATTGTTGCAAAACGAACACAGTAGTAATTCGAAAATCCAAGACGATATTCTAAACCCGTAAGTTTTTGACCCCAGGGTCACGCCATGAACAAAATTGGTTCCCCATGCCCTAAAGTTACTAAATACAAAAACATTAAGCTCTAGGCCTTCTAGTTTATAAGAAGATTTTTGAAGTTTTGACAATTTTTTCCCCTTTCCCCCTAGTGGCGTCCCCTGGGGGCCCATCCCCTTATTTGAACAAATCTGAATCCGCTTCTCTAGGGATACTTCCTACCAAGTTTGGATAAAATGGTCCAGTGGTTCAGGAGAAGAAGTCGAAAATATGAAAAGTTAACGACGGACGGACGGGACTTGTATGAGAAAAGTCCACGTTGGACCTTCGGTCCAGATGGACTAAAAACCCTCCATGGAAAACTCTTGACGAGTATCTTTTTTAAAGTAAGTAAAGCGAAAAACCAAGACGATATTCTAGGCCGTAAGTCCATGGACATTGGCAAACAATAAGAAAA